>CM047808.1:44325508-44551944 GCA_026214975.1 Gentiana macrophylla | reverse complement strand
GAAACTTTGAAAGATTTAGCGTCGCATAGCGACTACGGTTAGAATGAGACGACGACGTTTCATGATCGCTTGACGCCGCCAAATTATTGAACAACCTCGCACGAATCAAGAGGACAAAGACAGAAAATAAAATAACATCACGATTTTCGCGAAGGCCGCCAGATCGAATCAAGGCGGGAAAAGCCACGTTTTATAAATTGAAAATGCAGAAAGTAAATTGTCAAGATATTACAACTCAAGGTTCTCACCAAATCACAAAGCAAATAGTCAAAGTTACAAATCAAATTTTCAAGGGCTCTTGAGAAAAATCCAAGAAATCTAGAAAGCATGATGAGTAAAGGGTGTCGATAAACTCGTCGCCTTGCTCGGAGGGCGGAGGCTTCTTCAACATCTCAAAATTTACAGGATTAACGAAGGGCAGGATCCCAAACAGCTCGCCACGCTTAAGGTATTCGACCTGAATCGAGGTAACAAGCTCGCTTGCATAAGGGATTTCTGGGTGAAAGACCACTAAATCGGGATGACCTTGGTGCGTGTTCACCCACCGCAGCATATCTTCCAAAGTAATGTGCCCCCTACCTCGATCAGCCCAGATACAGCGAGCTAGGTGACTAAAGCCCTGGTCAAAGCTATGCTCCATAAGGTCGAAGAAGTCATCCGAATTCTTGTAGGCGGTGACGGCCCCAGACTTGGCCTCCTCGACAGCCTCAGCCGTTTTCTTCGCAGCTTCCTCAATAGCTTTCTCAGCAGCCTCTTTGGCAGCCGTCTCCGCCTCAGCAAGCTTAACCCTCAACGTGGCGATCTCCTCCTGCGCCCCCGCATAATCCTTTGTCAAAGATACAACTTTCTCATTGATCTTAGCATCCAATCTAGAGTGCTCCTCCATGATTGCTTTCATCTTCTCCACCTCGCCAGCTGCATGTTTAGCTTTCTTTTCGGCAGTAACCCTCGCCTTATCAGTCGCTCCCATTTGCGCCGTCACTTTCCTCACCTCTGCATCGCGCCTCTCGTAGTTCTGGCAAGTACCCTGTTTAAACGAGCACCGAGTGTGGAAAGCAGGGGATAGTTAGCAAAAAAAAAAAAAAAAAAAAAAAACTGGTCTTACTGGTCTTACCAGAGAAGCAGCAAGCCCAAACTGGCCACTGAGATCTCTAATTTCAGCAATCTCATCTTGAGGCGGAGAGTTGTCTTGAGCCGCAAAGCGGGCTAATATGCCCCGTCCAATCTCCACTTGAACAGTATCAGGACAGTCAGAGGGAAATGGCCCTAGAGGAATCACATCGGTGATTGCTTCGCCAATCTGGCGAGCTTTGGACAGGTCGAGAACCTGGGTGAAGCTCGGATCCAACCAAAGGGCCTCTTTCCCAGAATAGCCTCGAGGCAAAGCTTTTGGTGGCGGTGTCTCTCGAGGGCGCGCTCTTCTCCCGGAATTTCAACCTCTCTGCAAGACGACGGGACCTGGGAGCTTACCGCTTGGATAGGCGATCATCCTCCGCCATCTCTCGCTTGAGGTCGCTTTACGCCGCGACGACTTTAGCGAGGGGATGAGCCTTTTTCCAAGCACCAGCCTGACTTGGGTTCGCAACAAGGGCAGATGTCGCAGCCTCTGGGCTGGGTGTCTCTTCGACAATCGAGGCGTCCACAGATCGGGGCACTCTCCCTAGAGCTTTCTTCAGAGCCTCCTGTCGAGCATTGGCTGCCTTGTCTACCGCCTCCGCATTAAGCTTGTTTCGGTGAGCCCTACGAGCATTTGGATCCATACCTACAAAAAGAAAGCGGTTTAGAGCCCAACGAAACAAAATGAGCATTTACAAATAAATACAAGTGGACAAAGAAAGTTACAAAGCGGCCTAAGTATAGGATCGCCCCACATTCCGAGACACTGGAGGAAACATTTGTTGATATGACAACCCCCAATCCAGTCGGATCGCAGCTCTCTCAGACCCATTCGCACCATGGGCGCGCATTCCCCGCGCCACCAGCCCGCCATACATACAAAAGGCTCGCCAGATCAAGAAGTTCAACCAGAAACATTTCTCCGAGATGGCGCCGCCCCGTCCGACTGAATTAACGTCATCAGCCCCTTTACGTAGCGCCGCTCACTCACAGGGGGGTCAAAGATTAAAAGCGTGGATTTGCCTCCACGGACTTCTGCCCTAGGAAAAGGCCAACCTACCTTCGACTGATTTTCAGCACCGGCGCCCCATTTGTGAAACTTATTGGGAAGCGGGAATAGTAGGCGGAGTCTGCGACTCGAGAGAGACTTGTCCAGAATAGGCGTCCCACGAAGGAATAAAATTGCCCCAAGTAAAGTTAACGTCGGCTCGATCTTCGAATCCGCACATAACGATGAAGGCCATCAACTGGATAATAGCCCCGACGGCAAAATCGCAGGAAGCGCCTCCATCTCCTGCAGATCTTCACAAAGAAAGGATCGAAAGGCGGTCTCTGCAGACCGCACACAAATGATGGAAGTGGAGGATAAGGGTGTCCTCGGAGCGACGCGCACCTACATAATCCTTATGGTCCCGGGTTTAAATTTATCGGACTCCTTCTCATAATCGAAAAAAGAAAACCGATACACACCGGTGTCGATTCCGAATATGCTATTAATGGTCCTGCTTGAGATCGCTACTCTTTGCAGGCCGGGACCATTTCTTATCAACGATCCTTCTCATACGCCGCCATGATCGCAAAAACTCGCATAGCTTCAGGATTGTTAGGACGAGCTCTTCGGTGGGTATCGGCCGCGCGGCCTACCAATCTATCATGGATTGGCTCGCAATTTTCCTTTTCTTCGCTGCAGCCTCGAGATATCCTTCCGAGGCAATTCCGCATTTTCATCCTCACTGGACCCCATTAACTCATGAATCGCGCGCCCCGAACATAAGCTTTCGCGTGGTCGGGAGCGCCGCTAGTACTCGGGACCGCAGATTTGTCCTTCGGCCGGAAAACGATCTTTTCACCCCACGAATCGTTGGAGACTTTTGAGCCCGCGCTTCTCCTTAAGGCTCACTCTACGCGCGGATTTATGGCGTAGACGAAGGCCTCCAACTCAAAAAGGGTCGGCATCCATAGTAGCGACCTCATCGCGGTAATCTCGCCTATATCTCGCGAGTACTTTCCACTTCAACTCGCCGTGCCAGACGCTAACCGAGGCCGCAGATAATATGGGGTCATCCTCAAGATAATCATAAATCTCCCTCTCCGCAGAATCATCACCAGAATGATCATTCCCCGACATCCTGCAAAAACAAGGGAGGAAAAAGGTGGAGCTTTCAGACCTGGTATAATAATAAATTAGCCCAGGAAGGTGATCGCACCCACTTCAATACCGCCTCCGCTTTTAAAAGAGAGATCGCAAATAAAATTACAGAGGATAGCAGGGGAGCGGGTGAAACCCCAATTTTCCCAGGAAAGCTATGAATCTCTCCCCAGGAAAAACCCCCGTTATTAATCGGAAACAAGGCAATTTCGCATCTCCATAGCAAAAAGAATGACAAAATTGATATGTGTGGAAAAACAAGACAGAGATGGATGAGTAAACAAGTTAACAGAAAGGATTTCTTACCTGATTTGCTGAGAAAGATTGGAAAACCGCGTAAAAACTGGGAAATACTCAAGGTGGTGGCCGGAATCTTCAAAAGAACCGCCGTGAAATCCTAGAACCACCGCAGGAACGCCGTTGAACCTTCAAAGCTCTGCCAAAAACTTGAGAATTCTAAAACAACAAACGGAGAAAGTAAGAAGCGCTAAAAGTGTGAAGGGTGAGAAGCGAAAGCTTATATGAGTAAAGGTAAAGGGCCACGATCGTACGGTTGGGAACGCTTCATCCAACGGTTCAGATTAGGGCGGCAGTTGTCAGTTTTGAAATACGAAAAGGCGTCCCATCAGTACCCACGTACAACTCCCTAGGCAGTTGCTGAAACGGCCGCATCACTCCGCAGAAGAAGACCTAGAGGACTGACGTCAGCCGCGATTGACGGCCTCGCCCCACAAAACAGGCCCAAAGTTACCTTGAGGTCGCTTGCTTTGAAAGCACGGCCCTTAGAGAACAAGTCGCATCAGACGACAAGGTCGCAAAAACAGGCCCAAAGTTACTTTGAGGTCGCTCGCTTTGAAAGCACGGCCCTTAGAGAACAAGTCGCATCAGACGACAAGGTCGCAAAAACAGGCCCAAAGTTACCTTGAGGTCGCTTGCTTTGAAAGCACGGCCCGCCAGAGAACAAGTCGCATCAGACGACAAGGTCGCAAAACAGCCCAAAGTTACCTTGAGGTCGCTTTGCTTTGAAAGCACGGCCCTTAGAGAACAAGTCGCATCGCACGACAAGGTCGCAAAACAGCCCAAAGTTACCTTGAGGTCGCTGCTTTGAAAGCACGGCCCTTAGAGAACAAGTCGATCGCACGACAAGGTCGCAAAACAGCCCAAAGTTACCTTGAGGTCGCTTGCTTTGAAAGCACGGCCCTTAGAGAACAAGTCGCATCAGACGACAAGGTCGCAAAACAGCCCAAAGTTACCTTGAGGTCGCTTGCTTTGAAAGCACGGGCCCAGAGAACAAGTCGCATCTGACGACAAGGTCGCAAAACAGCCCAAAGTTACTTTGAGGTCGCTTGCTTTGAAAGCACGGCCCTTAGAGAACAAGTCGCATCAGACGACAAGGTCGCAAAAACAGGCCCAAAGTTACTTTGAGGTCGCTCGCTTTGAAAGCACGGCCCTTAGAGAACAAGTCGCATCAGACGACAAGGTCATAAAAGTGTTGATAATTACTCCATCCTTCATATCCCCAGGGAATGTCATTAAAGCACGGAGTAGGGGGCCATTGATGGGTATAAATAATTCCACCACCTCAACAGTAAGAAACAGCCCACTGCGGCCACCCTCCGGAATGACAAGAGAGATCGCAAAAGGGGCGGCCACTGTGTCTCACCTCGCCGCGACCAAAGCATTTGCGGTCCCAGGCAAGTAGCAGATCCCGTGAATCTCCTCCAGGCAGGTCAAGACGGGTCGCCAAGGGGGCGAGGCCGGAAAAGGCTTACTCCTTGCGACCTCAGATAGATGGCCGCCGATTGATCCAGATCTTTTCCCCACTTGTATATCAGATATTTCGTCTTGCTTAGCATCTAAGTTAAACCTAGATATTAGTAAAATATCTAATAGATTACTTATGCCCTAAGTTACCCACCTCTATAAAAGGGGTGATCATTGTAAACTAGAGATATATGAAATAGATGGAATACACACTATACTTGCAAGCCAAAGCTCTCTCCATTCTCACTCCTCCATACCACCACCCGCCGGAATAACACCACACCTTAAATACAGCCAGATATCCACCATCCATACACCACAAGGACACCCGTGACGATTTATACATCATCAATGACCAACATAAAACAAGAAAAGTAAAGACACGACTCAACACAACGTAATTAACCTCCCCAATTATAGTCTTTATCGTTTGGACCTAGATAATTTATATAATACACTGAACTTATTAACTGTCAATCCGTTTGTATCTATCTTAGATTGGCTACGGGAGTCATCCTCTTAAACTTGACTTAGCACCGGTAGGTCACTAGATCACTGTGGTATTGTTACGTGACTTCGCCTTTTGGTGCCTCCATCTCATATAACTCACACGCTTACGACTCTAAGGATGCCGATATTAACCGTACACACCTCGTCTAGGCAACATTCTATGGTTAGGCGTACTTCTAAACGATCGCATCGGGTCTCTGTCCCATTAACAATTACTCGTGACGGTTTCATGTTAATCTACGATTTACGATATAACTAGGTGAGCTCAATTCCCAAATACAAAACCTACCTAGATCTCATTTGAAAGTCCCGGAAGATCATTCATGAGCCAACCTAGGAGCCCTATATTGGTATTTCCTAATCGTATGCTAATTAAAACAGACGAGCAACGAGCCGTAGCCATACCTAATGAGATGATAAATTCTATTAAGTTAACCTAACCATAAAGACATGGCTATCTAACGGATGAACAGGGGGCTCGGTCGACCGAATAGCTGGGCTCGGTCGACCGAGTGAACTCATTCGGTCACCCGAATCAATTTCGTCCCCAGATTACATCCCTGAACGTATCTCTCAGCGTTTCATCATACGCAACGGATTAAACAAAGAATTGTAAAGCATTCATATAAACTAACTTAGATACACATTAATTAAACAATGCAGATTCATGGATAAATACTAAGTGTATGACGTAGGTTATGGGATCCCCATAGACAAGGAGTCGCCACGTCCCTAACGTCATAGCCTAGATCTACATCATCTAGCTATGATTAACTAATTCAAACGATAAAGCATAATTGGGAGGGATTAATTACTTAAAAGAAAGAAATAGAAAATAAAGGCTTACATAATGCAAAGCCTCTTAAATTGTTTGGAAACACCTCAATAAACTACATTGAATCAAGATATGAATAGAGTGATTTTATTGAATGATATTCTAAGGTATATTTTGGTGTCCATTACAATTCTCGTGAGTTGCTTGCTTATATAGAGTTTTTGCCGACTTAGGGTGGTTCTAGAAGGTAAACACGACAAAAGCCCTAAACCGCCCCGAAGCTGACACTCGGTCAACCGAGAGCTGACACTCGGTCGACCGAACCTAAACTTGGCATATTTAACACGTTTTCTTCGTTTAGCTTGTTCCCCACTGCACGTTTGCATGTCGATCCGATTACTCTCTCATTTAATGCTCCGATTTCCTTCCTTCCTTATCTTGAGATAATTGATTGAATGACACTAATCTTCTCGATTTGTAATGATCTCATAAAATCAACATTAATCACACGAAGAATCGGATAAAAGCGAGTAAATACCAATTTACATAATATAAATCACATAACATTAAATATTAAATATAAACGTGTGTTTTAATATAAAATATATATTATTAATCTCGATTTAAGGTCAACGTTGATGACTTTTATGGGTATAATTTGACCGTCATCAACTACCCCCCACTTAGACTTTGATCGTCCCGAACAAAGCATCAATAAGTCATTTCCCAAGACAACATTTCCCATGGTCAGGTCATACTTACACAAGAAACTCAAGTCAACTCATACTAGTCATGCTCATAAGATATCCATTATTCTCTACTTACTATGAATCGAAGTGATGTGTGCATGTGCATTTAGTTTTATATATTCGTAGCAAGATTAGAGTTTATGCCAACTTCGTAATCTCAACCTACCAACCCATGACATTCATACTTCTCAAGCCTTTAAATTTTTGAAGCTATTAGAGCAATAAGCAAGAGCGTATCTATAGGGTTTTGGACTTGGAGACCGAGTACTACTCAAAGCCTCTTAAAGAGTTGAATATTCTTTTCATATCTTCATATTTTTCAAATACTATTAATCTCAAGGAAGAAAACTTTTTAGAGTATCCCCCTATCTTAGATCATGTATAGCATCGAATATTACCACAAGCGCGGGGCTACTTTGGTAATGTTACTACAAGCCCAGTGTCTAACATTTTGCTAAAACACAGGTACGTCTCAAGCTTATTACTCCTCTTTTGTTGGCAAGAAGATAAGAATACATCAGCCAATAAGTATCGACACTAAGTCTACATAACCAATCATCTATGCAATGTACACATAATTTCTTCAAGATTATTATGATTTGGCGCGGTATACTCGATTCATGATTGAGTAATTGAATAATAAATAACTACTCACAAAAACGGGCATGAATATCCTTAAATTTACTTAACATAAGTATAAAATGATTACGTACTCATGAAACTTGGTTCCTTTCCTATCAATTCTTAGCTAGGAACTCACAATTCTAAGGGTACGAGATACATAATATGGTATTTATTAAATTTTTTCAATCATGTGCCGTTTCATTCAAATTTTCAATTATAACATAACATGGCTAAGTCTCCTACCCCCCACTTAAACATGGCATTGTCCTCAATGACAAAAATAAATGAGAAGTTAAGAAAAAGACTTAGCTCTGGAAACGGCTCTCAAGTAAAGGAAAAGATCGAGTAAATGTCAAGACGTTGTGGAGAAGCAAGTGAAAACTGTATAAGCAGACAAACTCCACGAAACCGTTAATAACACCATGTCTATGGAAGTTATAAAATAATGTGGTAGTAATGAGGTATAAATACCTAAAAACAGTTTAAGCCACTTTACTTTATACAACCAATGACAAGGGAAACAAAAAAGAAAAATACTAAATAGAAAGAAAAATAAACAAGCAACTAAAGATGGTGGTCTTCATCTACAACCTCCACCGCCTAAATATTCTTAAAACCGGGTGGAGAAGACAAAGATCAAAAAGCATTACCCGACGTGGGAAAACACGAGGTGACTCATTTCGAAAAAGGTATTCAATCCGGAAAAGAGAAACTTGGTAAGTTATAGCAGATTGAATGCGACCTATTGGCTAAAGATAAAATCAAATACTTAGCGCAGAAACTACTCGCTTGCATTGGATATCAACAACTTAGGGAGATGTAGCTACTCCTCGAAATTACTAATAACCCAATGTTTCACGTAAAAGTCATAACCGTCATCAACAAGGTCTGATCGGTGGGATAATGTAGAACAAAACTGATCATTTATAAATGCCAGAATAAACGGAAAAAAATGTGAAATTTAAAACTTCCGGTAGAAAGATAAGTTGTATTTAGATCGAACAAAAAACCTTTAAAATCTAGCTAGGGTCAGAGCTACACTTACCCCAACTAGGATCATGAAAATCAAAATGATAAAAGATAATCATTAAAGCTTAGCAATATGTCAAATTCCGCAACACATAGGTTTGGTGTAAACAAAATAGAGGTTGAGAGTATGATGGGTTTAGAAAAAGAGACACATAAGGATGGTAAAAAGATAAAGGGTGGGTAAGAAATTGTGTTTTTGGGATTGAGAATTGTTTAAAGGAATGGGATTGGGTGAAACGGATGGAAAGAAAGAGAGGCGATGAACGAATGGTTAGAAATGTGAACTGTTGGGGTAGATTGGTGAGAGGATCGAAAAATTTGAAGGGTGAAAAGGTATAAATGAAAGGATAAGGGTAGTTGCAGAATGAATTGCGCACCACTTTGAATTTTCACTTGGATCACCATTCTAAAAGATTTTGGAAGTTGACCAAAATTGTTCTTGTTCGCACCAATCATTCTCTGTTACATTTTCAGTAATTCTCAAGCTCTCTTAATGCTTCCATCTTAAGGTTGTTTGCTAAATTTCCTTTTCTTTAGCAATTTCTCGACTCTCCTACGGAACTTTATTTCACGTGGCCTATATTGAGTAAAAAAGTTTTGCACATCCTTAGCCCAATGGCCATCGGAACACGGCAAAATAAAAAACCTCAACATATTTCACGTTACTCTTATTGGACTCAAAGAAAGAAAAACCTAAATTCCTAAAAAGAAATCCTAAGGGTTTTAAAGAAGTAGTTCTGAGTTTTAAGTCCTCAGCTCGACTTTCCAAAAATTATCCTTGTCAGTTATTGACGGACCTTTTTTATGCTATCAATCCTTACCGCGTACCGGGTCAAATTGTAGTGATAGAGTGATGAGTCGTGTCGATCCTCGGGAAAACTTGGTAATTCACCGTGTGATTAAACACCAAGAAAGCTGTTATTATCTCAATCTAAGTCGCAATTTTATCATCCAACCAAACTCTAAACTAACAAACAATAAATAAAAGCATAAACTAAAGCAGAGATATATATAAGTATATAAATATATATATAATCATATATATATAGATATAAGTATATATAGGTACCAAAACAATATCTGGGAAGGAGATAGATATTATAATTAGAGACTAGCCAAGAATATGTTATTGAATCATTATATCTTTTTAGTGAAATTGGATGTGCTCGATCTTTAAGTTAAATCAATTATACAAAACGGTGCACTCCTAAACTAAACAATTCATTCTCACACGAGCATCTGAAATTGTCATATGTCCAATCATTTGTCCAAGGTCATCCTCAAGCATGGGTCACTTCCGTTTTGTCATTCGGCCAATTTTAAGGTATGTCAATTAAACAAACGAATTAAACGTAATAATCTCTCGAGTACATCTTTCAATAAGAGTTTGTTTCTCCCGAAACAAATCTACCTCCGGTTTAGGAAATCGGATTCCGTTGTCACGTTTTCACTCGGCCAATTTTACCCTCCGGTCTTTCTATTAACGAGTTCATAACCTATCTACGAGGCGTCAATTCATAATTAGATTATGAATTCTTTCATATCAAGTAGCTAATTCAATACGAATATAGAAAGAGATTCATTATAACCGATTTTTATCAAATTTTAGTATAGTCATCATCCATTTCCCTAAAAAGATAATACTAATCCAATTTCATATCTTGGCTAGATATTAAGTTAGCCTAATATCATTATAATTAATATATAGATACTAATAACAACATAAATACATTAGAAAAGTTACCAGATTACAATCGAAGCTTCAGAGTTGTATCCTCCGGAAATAGCAACTCCTTGACATCAATGAGCCTTGATACTTCCTCTAAACATTATAACGAGACTTTATACTACAGCATTATTCCGGCAGAGTGCCGTTTACAGCTTTTATTTAACTAAAAACAACAAAACGAAACTATAGATAGATATAGAAGAGAGATATATGCATTGGTACACTTCAAAATGGTTGCACTTGAGGTCTATTTATAGGCCATATCACAAGGCCGGCGGGTGCCGGACCACCACCGGCGCGTGCCGGCTACACAGTATATATTCCCTTGTCAGAGATTTGTGGGCCCAGTTTCAGAGATTTTTCTGCAATATTCGGCCTTCTCCGGCGGCGTGCGGACATACAACATATCGATGTTTGTAAAACCTATCTCGAGCTGTAGACCTCAGATTGACATGATTTGATATTCGTTGGAAAGCTCTTTTGAAGGCCTACAACTTTCATCAAGAACTTTTCTCTGAAAATGCCTCTAAGTTAGATCAAATGTCCGTTGAAGATGAGTCACGGTAGAAACACTAAATCAGATTGATCTGTTCAAATTTGTTAGATTTTGGCATAATCTTTTATCCCACAAAAACTCATGATTTATACTTCAAAGTATTTCATATTTTGGGATCTTGGTACACATCTGATCCTGCAACAAATTCAACGAAACACCAAACGTAAATCGACAAAAAACCATCATTTTTATCGTTTTATAACTTATGCATCTAATTATAACTAACTATGATTTTTATAAGTTTTTAATGCATTTATATGAACTTATACTAAAATATCATAAATATAATAATAAAAAGTCTTATAATTTGATCATATATTTTTCATACATCACAACTCCCCACTTAGCTTTTGATCGTCCTCGAAGCAAAATAAGCGATAATATAATTCTTCTAGATTAAATTCCTAACTTAGTAACGTATGATGTCAACATTATAATTATATTAATTTCATCTATCTAAGATATTAAGAAGATAAAAAATGTATATAACTTAATAAACTAGTTATAAAATATTATTTAAATGAAATTTTTCATGAATTACTTTATAAGTATAAATAAAATATTTAGAACAACTTTTAATCTCCAATCGTATGATTTATCGGAATCAATGACTAAGTCAAGTAGTTGGCAAATTGGCTTGTAACGTTCGAGCTCGGGTAGTTGGCTAATCGAAAAGGATAACAAAAGGAAATCAAAAGAGATAGAAGCAAGTCGTACGTACTTACACCTTCATCTTCTGATCAAAAATTTCTCAATCAGTAACACTCCTGACACTGTTTTCAATTTTCAACTTTAATAACTTCCAAAATATGGTTTTTTCTTTTTTTTTTTTTTTTTTTAATAAATAAGAACTTAAGAACATAGGCATTGCTTTATCAAGATTGATCGGAGTACTACTCTTTCGATCGAAAATCACGAATCCGGTTTCCTTAAACTCGTGATAATTCTTGATAGTTTTGATTCGACTTTTCTTTTCATCGATTTATAGCATATACCTTCATTCCCAAAGCAATAGGACATTTCGTGATAATACCCTATTGGACTACTATCATTAAGCGACTTTATCTCGATATTTTATTTTTGGGTTGTCGATCAAAAGCGAAAAGATACCTATAATACTGCTTTTTTTTTTTTTTTTTTTTTTTTTTTTTTGTTTTTCGAGAATAACCATATTTGATAATAAACTACCTTCCGAATAACATTCATTTCAATCTCAAAGATATACCAAATTTCGATGTCATCACCGCTTATCCATAAATACATACTAAACTTTATGGGATTTTCAAAGAAATGTAGACCATTATTAAGTTAGGGTTAGTAATTTCTAGTTAATAATAATGGCTATTTTGAGTGAGGTCTTGATCACTCTACAAAGGTGAGGTGGGGACAAAATTGGAAATTATGTTCGGGTAGGCTTATTTGGCTCTGGTTTATCAAAGTTATGCCAAAAATCTCATCATCCCTAATCCGATTCCAATTTCATACTTTGTCTTGAAAAGAAAATTATTCTAAAATTTCATTCTAATTATAAGTAACTTTTGTCTAATTTCATAAAAAAAATATTTCATAATATTTATCAAGATATATATACTTAAAATCTTATTAAAAATCTAAAATAGACATAATTAATATAAGAATAATATATCAAGATTACTTTACTTAATTAAAAATTTATTCTATCCAAGTATATCATTTTTATCAAATAATTAGATATTATTGCTTATTAAACTAAGTGTATAAGTATTTGATGTATTAAATTCAATTTATTTACTAACCAATCTCTACTCCCCACTTATTTAATTGGCATCGTCGATGGCTAATGAGTAGTAAAATTTGGATTAGAAAATAAAATGAATTCTATCATGGTAGATTATTTTATGTGTCAAAGCAGACGAGCGTTTATATAATATAAAAGAAAAACATTTAAAAACATGCAAATCTATTACAATACTAAAACACAACTTAAAACTACTAGGAATGTTAAACTAGAAAACCGTAAATTAAGTTCAACTAATTTAAACTAATTTTTTTAACTAACTTATTTTAATTTATTGTGACTTATACTAACGTACCGTACTACTCTTATTATTATTTTTTTTTTATTCCTTCTTTTCTACCAACATGGTTATCTAATTTTCACCACTTGACGATCCTCCCGGAATATCGACTGGTAAAAGCCCAATACGAGGAATACGAGCTGGAAAATATTCATCTGTTGATCTTTCCGGAACCCTTGCCAAACGAACACATAACCTAGAAATCAACCATCCAAATGGTAAAGGATGATAATTCGGTCTTCTCCCGAGCATAAAACTCACGGTGATTTACGAATCAAGACCCCCAATCTATAATGACTCAAAGAGTAATCGCATATAGAAGCATCAATTCATCATCACTAACTTCCAGAAATTAACAGTTGGATAAACACGTGAATTGATGAATCGCTTCCACGCTCTAAGATGGGGAAGCAAAGCAATCGTAGAGACATTTTGATCAATATCATAATTGTAGAACAAGAGTGGACAAGCTTCCGAATATTTTGTAATAAAACCGTCAGCCGTATCCAATCTCCATTGGTACTCAAAATGACTAGGTGAAGTTTGAATTTTGGTGGAATCAAGAAAATTGATTTATGTTGGTGGAGGTGAAAGGAACAACAACTCCTCTCATCAGAATGCATCGTGCTAACGACACAAGATTAGCTTCAGCATCGAATAGAATTCTCTTACCACAGTAACATTAATCCTACCTCTCGGCATACGACAAAAATAGTCCCACCCATCTATATCCATCCTTGTAAATGCCCAGTTGTCAACCTTTCTAAAATTTAAACCCCTTTCAATCAACACCGGTGACTGATTGAAATTACTTATATAAGGGTTGTGAGCCGAAGCATACATAGGCTCGTAAGGGATTGGATGAAAGAATGGATTTGGAATGACAGAATTTGGTGTATGTGGAGGAGAATAACTGTTAACTGATGAACGATCAGACATTTTAAACTTTTTATAGCAAGACAATTAAAGGCAAAGGAAGGGAATGAGCATTTTAGGAATGTCGCATCACATTTCCTTTTATAGACAAAGCTTGACCGAAATGGAAATATCCCGAGAAGATCTCGCGACTTACTACACCGCGGCGTGCCGGACACCAACCGGCGCGTGCCGGTCAAATAGTGCTCAGACAGAGATATTTCAATTTCTAGCTTGATCCAGCTTTTATTTTCTGACAATAGATTCTGTTTATTTCTAAAACGTGGGGAAAAGATCTAAAAACATCCGAAAACTACGAAAAAGATACAAAATAACAATGTGCACTACCCCGAGAGTGCATCAAACGTTTAACGTACAAAACAAACATAGCAAAAACTAAGTCAAACCAAAAAGTAGATAGTTAAATAACAAAGAAAAGAAATCACTCGTCCTCATCATAGTTAAGATCAATGTCATCGGTAGGTCGATCGAGATGATGATGATCCAAATGTAGATAGAAGCGAAGTATAATCAGCTCCTTGCATCTGCGTCGTATGAATACCATAATCGAGCTGCATTGTGGATCCGTCATGAAGTTGAAATGATGTCTCGATCCTCATCGTCGACATAGAAACCGATCCTCAAGTCCAAATGAACCAAATCCTGCATGTCACATCGCGCCATGAAGTCACTCCTCCCATGCCCAAGGATGTCCCTGGTGTACTGTAAACATACCACCCGTCCTATGGATGACGGCGTAAAGTCACGATAAATAAGCAGGTGGTGGAATCGGCGGAATCCAACTGGCATAGTATATGGGTAAGGCCGACTATAGGGGTGTCTCCAGCAGAAATCTCAAAGCAAATCTAGGATCAAACTCACTCATAGCATCTCGAAATCTCTCTCGACCAACTCTCTGTGTCTCTCGGCCCAATGTCTATTCTCGCTCACAGGCTAAAGCTATATTAGCATCAGTTCTAGCCTGAGCTTGAACTAAATCTTTGAAACATAGCCTCAACTTGACTCTCTTGTGGTGATGTATTTATCTCAGTGGTCTAGGTACTTGAGTGTGAATAGGAGGTGGAGGTTGTTGTTGCGACGATTAGGATTATTGTAATTTATTACTCCAGTAGAGGTAAGGCTCTCGTTTAAGACCAATGGGAGGAATGTAGGGAGACACAGTTCTATCCGAGGTAAGACAGAACTTCGCAAGCTCACACAAAGGCAGAAATGAGACTAGGAACGGGAGACGTCCCCTCGATAACGAGTCCTTGCAAACTCACATGCCTTAGAAAAGATCAATTTCCCCAGATTTATAGGAATACCATTAACCATGGCCCAAGCAATAACTACTTCCTCTCGACCAAATGCACAAACATGCGTGGAAGGACATACATTATGGCCTAAGAACTGTTTTATTGCCCGTATGTCCCTAATACAATTCCCATAAGCAAACCTATTTTCTATCCATTCAGCAGTAAGGTCAAAGGCTTGCTGGGCTTCATAAGCTTTGGTTTGTAGAGCCATAGGATGTTCTAAACCCCATACATTATGATAATCCTCCTCTTCAGGTATATCAGTTAAGCCATAGAATACATTAATCATAGCAGGGTAAAAAGTAACATTAACACTTCTTAGAGGGATATAGGTCATCTCCTCAACCAGATCAAGATCATAAGTAGATAATAATGAATAAAACTCGATACCATAGAAGCGTTAATCTTATCTTTCCTATCCATAGCTACATCCAACCATCCTCTATCCTTGAAAATTTCTTTCACTTCTTTCCCAATCTTGAAAAAATCAATCCTCGTTCTAACCAAACCTTACTTTTACTAAAGTACTCATCATGTGCCTGCTTAGCTTAGCCTCGTGACTAGCGGTTTTCTCAAAGGTTAAAGCTTTCTCCTTTTAGTTAAAGGTCTAGTTTGAACTACCGGTACTACGATTGGTACTTCAGTCTTTTTCCTCTTAGGATTACTTCTAGATGATGAGGCCATCTACGATAGTGGTATGACAAAACAACAACACAAACAAACAATACCAACAACAAGAACAAACAATTACTTAGGCTATGAAATCAAAATAAATTCAAAATAAATTCAGAAAATTAACTAAAATTTGAAATATTTGAAATATATATATATTATTACCTTAAGAAGCTAGAATGAAAAGCTTAGGTCGCCGGAATTAATGGGGTCGCCGGAATGAGAGAAAAGAGGGCCTTGAGCTTGCCAAGCTTCAACTTTTTCCAATGGGTATCTTCTTTTATGATTAAGTTGAAGAGAAGAAGAGAGATTAACACTTATGTGATGTTTGAGTGAAGAAAATTGATGGAAAATTGTTGATTTTGAGGAGAAGAGAGGAGAAGTCGGAACTGTTCCTCAATTCGAAATGAGGGTGTGAGAAATGAGGAAAGGCGCATTTTTAGGGTTGAGTGTGTACACACCGGCGCGTGCCGGTCACATAGTCCCCAAAAAAACGGAATTTTTGTCATTTTTGTGTAATAAACTCTAATTATATCACATAAAAATCATTTGATGTTAATCCTATGATTTTGTTATATAATCTAAGTTTAATACGATTTTTCTATATAAAACTTGATAAAATATAAAAACTAATATAATATTGAAATCACATATTTTTGATATAATATACCTACTTTACATGATAAAATAGGTTTATTATAAATTTTTCATAAAAATATTTTTCTTTTAAGTTTAGAAAAATAACTTTAAAAATACTGAAATTTAATTAAAATTTGAAAAATAAAACACACACCTTTGAAATTCTTAGGATTTTTTGCTAACTCCTCAATCTCGGATCCTCAAGATTGTTATCATAACGATCCTTAACCTTTCTCCACAGGAGTGATGCGTTTGAATTATCTCTTTGTATTCCTCGGGATTTTCGGATAACCACCTAATCGTTCCTTCTTAATAACATTCAAACACTCATCACGGGATATGGTTGTATTTCTTCCACACCTTTATCAAAGATGTTCCATTTTTCCACATTCTACACTTCATTAAAAACCTTGCTCTTCTTTTATTGCACTCCTTGAATTTCCATTACAAAGTTCTCTTTCTCGACTTGATTAATAATTCCTTATTTAATTTAGAAACTAAGGTTTCTATCTTAAAGCGACATCCTTATTTAGACCTAATCTTAAAAGTAAAATAAAAACTCTTATTCTATCTATGAAAGGCATCCAGTTCTTTTACGTCTATCCGGTAAAAGACGAAACTATTTTAAAATGCATATTAAAAGGTGAATTAGAAAGATAGTACCTGTAATCGGCTGAGTTTAAAATTCTGCTTCCTCAATTCGTCGGAGGGTCTATGAGTAATAATACTTCTTCTGGTTGAGGTATCCCTTCTGTTTCCACGAACAATTTCACCCTGTGTCCATTGGCTATAAAAGTTGTTTTTCCATCGATTAGTTCAATGACTCAGGACTTATAGATTTTGTTACGTCATATGGACTCGCCCATCTAGATTTAAGCTTTCTCGGAAACAACTTCAAATGTGAATTATATAAAAGTACTCGATCACCTACATGGAACTCACGACTATAGATTCTCTTATCGTGAAAAGCTTTCGTGCTCGTTCCTTGTAGATTCGAGCATTTTCATAAGAATCGAGTCGAAATTCTTCTAGTTCTCGTTAATCAAGTAATCTATGATCACCGGATGACTTTAGGATCAAAGTTTAGAAATTTAATAGCCCATAAAGCTCGGTGTTCTAATTCAACGAGGAGATGACAAGATTTTCCGAATACTAATTTGTAAGGAGAACACCAATCGGTGTTTTAAAGGTCGCTCAGTATGCCCATAATGCATCATCAAGTCTTTCGCTTGCTTTTACGATTCGAGTCCACTTTGTCTTCTCCACGATTCTTTTAATTTCTCTATTAGACACCTCTACCTCATCCACTAGTTTGTGGATGATAGGGTGTTCCAAGTTTATGAGTTACACCATATCTCTCAATTACCTTAGTAAATGGTCGGTTACAAAAATGTGAACCTCTATCACTAATGATAGCCCTCGGAATGCCATATCGTGTGAATATATTCTTTTAAGGAACCTTAGCACTACTCTGGTATCATCGGTAGGAGAGCTCAGACTTCTACCCATTTAGAAACATAATCAACCATTACTAGAATAAATCTTTTTCCAAAAGATATAGGAAAGGTCCCATGAAATCTATGCCCCATACATCAAATAGCTCACATTCTAATATCGGTTGCATAGGCATTTCATGTTTTTTCGATATATTTCCCCATTTTTGACATGATTCACAAGATTTTGCATATTTATATGCATCTCTATATAGTGTAGGCCAATAGAAACCACATTGTAAAACTTTGAAAGCGTTTTCCATCCTCCATGATGACCTCCCGCCTCACGATCATGACAAAATGATAATACCCTTTAAAATTTCACTATCAGAATACATTTCCTAATTATTCCATCGAGCATCTTCGGAAAAGATCCGGTTTATCCCAATAATAAAACTTTAAGTCATAAAAGAACTTCTTTTTCTGTTGCCAAGTCCAATGAGGTGGGATGTACTTACAGGTAATGTAGTTAACAATATCCCCAAACCATGGCGAATCTTCCTTTGATGGTATTCTAGTTTTTAATAATCGCATGGTTGAAGGAGTATCTATCTAAAAGCAGTTTCTCATCCGAAACGAATCACGAATTTCTTTTCCTTTTCCTTCATCATTATCCATCCCGCTTAGATGATCTCGCTACTACATTTTCACTTCCTTTTTATCCTTAATTTCAATATCGAATTCTCAAGTAATGAATCCACCTAAGAAGACGCGGTTTGGCATCTTTCTTACTTAAAAGATACTTGAGTGAATGGTGCGTGTAGACTATTACCTTAGAACCAACAATATATGATCGAAACTTATCTAAGGCAAATATTACATTATGAGTTCTTTCTCATTAGTTGCATAATTAAGTCGAAATTTGCGTTTAATGTGTGAGAAGCATAGTAGATAGCTTTGAGAATTTTGTTATACCGTTGACCTAAAGCAGCTCCTACTGCTAAATCACTTGCATCACACATAATTTCAAACGGCAAATCCCAATCACGGTGCTACTAATCTGGTGTGCGAGAGTTAATTTCGCTTTTAGGGTCTTAAAGGCTTCCATACATTTATCATCAAAGTTAAAAGGTACTTTTTTCTAGCAAATGACTCAAGAGGCTTTGCTATTTTTGAGAAATCTGCAATAAACCTTCTATAAAATCTGCATGTCCAAGAAATCCTCTTATCGCTTTCAAATTAATTGGTGGAGGTAATTTTTCAATTACTTCGACTTTAGCTTTATCAACTTCAATTCCTACTTCAGAGATTCTATGACCTAGTACAATTCCTTCAGATACCATCAAATGACATTTTTCCCAGTTTAGAACCAAGTTGGTATCTTCACAGCGTTGTAAAACACGTTCTAAGTGTGATAAGCATTTATCAAAAGAATCTCCATAAACACTAAAGTCATCCATAAAGATTTCTAAGAATTTCTCGACCATATCAGAAAATATTGCCATCATACATCGCTGAAATGTAGCAGGTGCATTACATAATCCAAACGGCATTCTTTTATAAGCAAAAGTTCCATAGGGACAAGTGAAAGTAGTTTTTTCTCTATCTCCTGCTGCAATGAATATCTGTAAATAACCTGAATAACCATCTAAAAAGCAGTAATACTTATGTCCACTCAATCTTTCCAACATCTGCACGATGAATGGAAGTGGATGATGATCCTTTTTAGTATGATCATTCAGTTTCCGAAAGTCAATACACATTCGATATCCTGTAATTTCCCTTGTCGGAATCCATTCATTTTTATCATTTTCTTTTATTGTGAAACCTCCTTTCTTTGGAACTACTTGAGTCGGACTTACCCATTCACTATCTGATATGGGAAAGATTATTCCCATTTCTAATAGCTTAATGACCTCTTTCTTAACGATTGTTTGCAAATTTGGGTTGAGGCGGCGTTGTGGCTGAATACAAGGTTTAGCTTCTTCATTCAAAATAATCTTGTGAACACAAATCTCAGGGCTAATTCCTTTGATATCTGCCACTGTCCATCCAAAAGCTTTCTTATGTTCTCTTAACATTCTTAGTAATTGATCCTCTTGTTCTTTTGTTAAGGTTGATGAAATGATAATAGGTAACAGATTATCATTTTCAAGAAAAGCATATTTCAAATTCGAAGGAAGTGGTTTCAACTCCAGATTCCTTGGTGGATCTTCTACTGATGGTTTTAAAACTGGTCCTTCCATTTCCAATTTCAAATTTTGATGCCATGGATGTTTAACAAACCCTCCTTTATCTAAATAAAGGATTACTTCTTTCATTTCAGTATCATCTTCATCTTCTTTATAGATAGAAAATGCCAAACACTCTTCTAATTTATTTTCATAATCTTTAGATTTGGCATCCCACATAGTAGAATATTCATCTATAAAAGAACATGATTCTGGTTCTTTGTATGGATGGTTTATAGCTTTGAAGATATTGAACGAAACTTTATCCTCATTAACTCTTAGTATTAGTTCACCTTTTGAACATCTATCAAAGTCCTTCCTCAGCTAGAAATGGTCGACCTAGAATAATTGGCGCTGAATATCCTTCTTCCATTTCCATTATTACAAAGTCTCATGGGAAGTAAAATTTATCAATTTTAACCAACACGCCCTCGATTATTCCCTTAGGATGTTTAATTGATCTATCTCGCCATCCGAAGGGTCATTTCAAGATTCGTAAGCTCTCCTATTCCTAGTTTCTTATAATCCTCATAAGACATGAGATTGATACTTGCTCCTAGATCACACAATACTTTCTTAAATGTAAATCCTCCAATTTCACATGGGATAGTGAAACTACCAGGATCTTTAAGTTTAGGAGGTAGTCGATGTCAAGTATTGCAGAACATTCTTCATTAAGGCATATATTCTCATATTCTTCTAATCGTTTTTTTATTAGATAGGATATCTTTAAGAAACTTTCCATAGGCGAGGCATGTTGACTAAAGCTTCTATAACAGTGGATATTGACATGAATATGACGAAAAGTGTCAAGGAAACGAGCATATTTCTTATCGTTTTATCTTTTTTAATTTGATCTTTCGGTTGATAAGGCAAAGATTCTAAATCTATAACCTTTGGTTCAAGTCATTTTCTTTTCCTTTTCCTTGAATCTTTGATCATTACTTGATCGCCAAGTTTCATTATCTTGAGATTTTTCCTTTAAAACATCCCCTCGTATCAACTTTATCCTTCTCGATTACTTTTAAATCTTCCTGCTTTTTCTCCCCGATTTTCTCTCGACATGTTCCTTAAATAGGGTTCTCGTGTCCTTATCCATAGGATCTTTCGTAATTCTAGAGACTTTTACCCATTTTTCACCTTCAATTTCAGGTTCAACATTATTATTCTGTTTTTAAGAATTCTTCGATAATTTCTTCCTCTTCATCGTAAATTCAAGTTCGTCCTTTTCCTTTATGATATTACCATTTAAATCATTTTCTACCTCATTGTTTCCTGCGTTTTCTGCTCTAGTATCTTCACAATATTTCCTACTTCTCGTAATCACAGCATTTACCTCTCTCGGATTTCTTTCAGTATTACTTGGTAATCCTCCTGGAGGTCTACTGTTGTTACGTTCTCCTTCTCTACTCAAATGATCTTCCATATTCCTTAATGATGCTTCTATAGTTCTCATTCTCGTATCATGTCCACCCATAGACGTTTTCAACATAGTCATATCCTTAGAGACTGAACCTATAGAAGTTATCATAGTTTCTATATTCTGAGCTTGAGTAGATACTACACCCATCATATTTTCCATTAATTTATCCCATTTATCAACTCCTTCAAAGTTGGGTTGAACTTTGGGTGACCGGTATAGTTTGAGTAGTATGTTGTGGATAAGATTTAGTGTAACGATTGTAGGTTCCGATTTAATGTATTTCCTTGATGAACTTGATTACTATATGGATTCTTATATCGAATCGATATGGCGGTTGTCCTGGCTTATTAGGGTTTTCGGACCATCTAAAAGTTGGGTGCTCTCTTCTAATGCATTAAAGGAGTTTGAATACGCGTTGTTCAAATTCCTATGTCGTTGTAAAAACTCACCTCTCCCTTGAGTATCCTTCCCGGTTCTTCTATCCCTAATGACACATTATCATGATTTGAGTAGTCATTTGTTATGATAGTTTACGGTTTCTGATCCTACTAGCTTTGTAGGTTGTCAAATTTCCTACTCAAATTCTCCAAGTGTGCTAGAACTTCCATATTCGATGTGCATTCTCCTGCAAATGCTACTTTCCGGTGCTAGAACCGGTTTCCCACATTCTGTTATTTTTTGAAATCTTTTCTATAGCATCGTAAACTATTTGGGCTTCACTCATCATTAATGAACCACCACATGCATGATCTACATCCAGACGTGAATCTTTCCTTAATTTACGACGAGAAAAGTTGGATTTGCATATCTAAGGAATAACCATGATCGGGACAAGATCTTAGCAACTTTTAAATCTCTCCCACGCATTCCCAAGCGTTTCTTCAGATCCTTGTCTAAAGTTGGCAATTTCGACTTTTAATTCCAAATTTCTACCCGGAGTAAAATACTGCTTTAAAAACTCGGTTTGAATTTCCTCCCAACTAGTCAATGAATGATGTGGGAGTGACATAAACCAATCTCGTGCTCTTCCTTTTAAAGAAAAGGGAAACATAGACATCCTTGTTAATTCACGATGAGCGCCTTGACTTTTGGCTGTATTGCACAATTCTTCAAAAAGATAGAGATGGTGATGTGGATCCTCATCATCCTCTCCTAGAAATTGGGCTCTTGCGTCAATTAGACCAAAAAGATGAGATTTTATTTCAAAATTATTTGCTCCTTCATTGGGTAGACGAACTGGATTATTAGTCTGGTTTATTCTTAAGGTCTGATCACAAATAGGTCTTGGATTTGGTGGGTTATTATTACGATTGTTCGGTTCCGATTTTGATTATTTCTATTACGGTTATTTGGTATTGGTAGATCTCGATTAAGATTTTGGCCATGCCTTGAGCATGATCTAGCCCTTGTTCAGTGTTTCATCACTTTGTTTTCACCATTTTCGTATTTTGATTTGATGATGATTCTCCGTCAGATTTCCACGACCAAGATGACCTTGTTTTTTTTCGCTCTTAACCGCCTCGTAAGTATCTATGTCAGCTTATAAGGAGTAAGTGGGGCCTTACTCTTTCGGTCATCAACTAACGAAAACCGAAAATAGTTGAAATTGATAAAGTAAATATTGGTAACTTACTTATCATGTAAGTACCAACGAAAAGAAAATAGAAATGGGGTAAGAAGAGTGTTGACTTATCCTCGAGACTTTTGAGTTAATATAAGTAGAAATCATTCGAACACAATGAATTAGCTGCTCGTTCTCGCAACGGCGCCAAAAAGTCGACGGACCTTTTCTATGCTATCAATCCTTACCGGCGGTGTACCGGGTCAAATTGTAGTGATAGAGTGATGAGTCGTGTCGTGTCGATCCTCGGAAAACTTGGTAATTCACCGTGTGATTAAACACCAAGAAGCTCATTATTATCTCAATCTAAGTCGCAATTTTATCATCCAACCAAACTCTAAACTAACAAACAATAAATAAAAGCATAAAACTAAAACAGATATATATAAGTATATAAATATATATATAATCATATATATATATAGATATAAGTATATATAGGTACCAAAACAATATCTGGGGAAGGGAGATAGATATTATAATTAGAGACTAGCCAAGAATATGTTATTGAATCATTATATCTTTTAGTGAAATTGGATGTGCTCGATCTTTAAGTTAAATCAATTATACAAAACGGTGCACTCTAAACTAAACAATTCATTCTCACACGAGCATCCGAAATTGTCATATGTCCAATCATTTGTCCAAGGTCATCCTCAAGCATGGGTCACTTCCGTTTTGTCATTCGCCAATTTTAAGGTATGTCAATTAAACAAACGAATTAAACGTAATAATCTCTCGAGTACATCTTTCAATAAGAGTTTGTTTCTCCCGAAACAAATCTACCCCGGTTTAGAAATCGGATTCCGTTGTCACGCTTTCACTCGGCCAATTTTACCCTCCGGTCTTTCTATTAACGAGTTCATAACCTATCTACGAGGCGTCAATTCATAATTAGATTATGAATTCTTTCATATCAAGTAGCTAATTCAATACGAATATAGAAAGAGATTCATTATAACCGATTTTTATCAAATTTTAGTATAGTCATCATCCATTTCCCTAAAAAGATAATACTAATCCAATTTCATATCTTGGCTAGATATTAAGTTAGCCTAATATCATTATAATTAATATATAGATACTAATAACAACATAAATACATTAGAAAAGTTACCAGATTACAATCGAAGCTTCAGAGTTGTATCCTCCGGAAATAGCAACTCCTTGACATCAATGAGCCTTGATACTTCCTCTAAACATTATAACGAGACTTTATACTACAAAGACATTATTCGGCAGAGTGCCGTTATGACTTTTATTTAACTAAAAACAACAAAACGAAACTATAGATAGATATAGAAGAGAGATATATGCATTGGTACACTTCAAAATGGTTGCACTTGAGGTCTATTTATAGGCTATATATCATCACAAGGCGTGTGCCGGACCACCACCGGCGCGGCTGGCTACACAAGATATATTCCCTTGTCGAGATTTGTGGGCCCGGTTTGAGATTTTTACGCAATATTCGGCCTTCTCCAAGCGTGCCGGACATACAACATATATCTGGCTGCTTGTAAAAACCTATCTCGAGCTGTAGACCTCAGATTGACATGATTTGATATTCGTTGGAAAGCTCTTTTGAAGGCCTACAACTTTCATCAAGAACTTTTCTCTGAAAATGCCTCTAAGTTAGATCAAATGTCCGTTGAAGATGAGTCACGGTAGAAACACTAGTACTGATTGATCTGTTCAAATTTGTTAGATTTTGGCATAATCTTTTATCCCACAAAACTCATGATTTATACTTCAAAGTATTTCATATTTTGGGATCTTGGTACACATCGATCTCGCAACAAATTCAACGAAACACCAAACGTAAATCGACAAAAAAACCATCATTTTTATCGCTTTTATAACTTATGCATCTAATTATAACTAACTATGATTTTTATAAGTTTTTAATGCATTTATATGAAATTATACTAAAATATCATAAATATAATAATAAAAAGTCTTATAATTTGATCATATATTTTTCATACATCAGTTATCATTCTTGGATCGCCAGACTTTGACCCTTCGCGCACTATAAGAGGTGGGCTTGTTGCTTTTGCGGATTAATACCCTTCCCTTGGTTGTGAGACCTAGGAAACAACATTTATCCATACCATTTATCCAAAGCTCTTACCTCGGCTCTTGTTTTAGGAATTAGTGAATTCTAAGAAACTCGGCTAAAATTACGGTTTTGGCCTTGACAATAAGAAACAATGAATCAAAGTACTCCGAATAAGGTCGGTTATGTAGGCAAGCCTATGCCGTCTTATTCGTTGGAACATATGTGACAGTTCAGGCCAATCCGTCAAGATAAGCCCCGTTTAGCCCGAAGGCTTATCGGCTATGCTAAGTCTTGTCGAGGCTCAGTGTACGCATACATCATCACGCGGAGGGAGTTGATTGAGCGAAGCTCGTTTGAACTCGCCACCATGGTTAAACCATTTCGAACCTATGTACAAAGATTCTTCGATTTCTAAATTGTCACCCAAAGCGTAATCTCGTTTTTGTTTAAGGTGGGTTCACCGAGAAGCCATCACCATAAACATCAACGAAAGCCGAAGATTGCGTTCTTTCAAAACTCAATGTCTTCTTTAGATTGTGAATGCTTAAACTACACAATTTGTTGCTCCCCTGGCCAGTAGAAGCAATCTCATGCATAGGACAAAGAGATTTTAACAGAACTACGAGGAACTCTTTATTCACTGCTTCCTTTAACTACTACATGTTTCCCTACACCCTCTAGATGAGATAGATTTGGGGCAGAACCTTCCACACTAATAGAATGAATATTACAAACCACTCCGGGCCAAGATTCATACTAAGGTTCATGTATAGGCTAACTTATGCTCAAAAAACCAAAAGGTAGTAAAACATAAGCAAAAAAAAGGTAGTACCTTGCCTTCAACATTGTACCACGAAGAATTTAAGCCTTTAAGATTTTTTTCGGAGCCATCTTTGTGCTTTAAAGGTATTGCTTCCATCGTTTTTCCCATCTTAGATTCGTAGCTCCACATGTTTGTTGGGTTATTTTCGGTACCCTTGAAAATTACTCGACTCTGATTATTGCTTCCTGGTTTCGCAAACAAAAGAAAAACAAAATAGACCGTAGACTGATTTTAACATGGTTTCCCATGCTGCTGTCAGACCTACGGATTAAACATACGGGGATAAACAGAAACATGAAATTCCAGACTCGAAAAACACAAATCAGAAACTGTTTAAACAGAACAGAACAAGAACAAAACAAAAATATTATAAGTTCTCGGTCGACCGAATGAGGTATCTCGGTCGACCGAATAAATTTTTTTTATTTTTTTATTTTTTTATTTTTTTTTATTTTAAGCTGGAATTTTTAGACAGAGCAGACAACCAGAGGGACTCAAAACGTAAAAACAGATTCTAAAACAGAAAACTTGACATGAATACAAAAATTATTTATATATAAAATTGACCGTTGATTCCCCGGCAACGGCGCCAAAAACTTGATGACGTGGTCAATCAGGTTATAATATACTTGACCACCATAAACCAATACTAACAAGAGGACTAGGCCCATCGTAGTATAGCTATAGTGAATCAAGGTCGATCCCACAGGGAACCAATTGTGGATCATCTTATATACAAACAACTAATTAAACATGTCAAGGACATAGAGGCGGTCTACGACCAACATAAAACAAGAAAAGTAAAGACATGACTCAACACAACGTAATTAACCTCCCCAATTATAGTCTTTATCATTTGGACCTAGATAATTTATATAATAAATCGAACTTATTAACTGTCAATCCGCTTGTATCTATCTTAGATTGGCTACGGGAGTCATCCTCTTAAACTTGACTTAGCACCGGTAGTCACTAGATCATTTGTGGTATTGTTACGTGACTTCGCCTTTTGGTGCCTCCATCTCATATAACTCACACGCTACGACTCTAAGGATGCCGATATTAACCGCACACCTCGTCTAAGCAACATTCCTATGGTTAGGCGTACTTCTAAAACGATCGCATCGGCTCTCGTCCCATTAACAATTACCTTGTGACGGTTTCATGTTAATCTACGATTTACGTATAACTAGGTGAGCTCAATTCCCAAATACAAAACCTACCTAGATCTCATTGAAAGTCCCGGAAGATCATTCATGAGCCAACCTAGGAGCCCTATATTGGTATTTCCTAATCGACGCTAATTAAAACAGGCGAGCAACGTAGCCGTAGCCATACCTAATCGAGATGATAAATTCTATTAAGTTAACCTAACCATAAAGACATGGCTATCTAACGGATGAACAGGGGCTCGGCCGACCGAATAGCCGGGCTCGGTCGACCGAGTGAACTCATTCGGTCACCCGAATCAATTTCGTCCCCAGATTACATCCCTGAACGTATCTCTCAGCGTTTCATCATACACAACGGATTAAACAGTAATTCGTAAAGCATTCATATAAACTAACTTAGATACACATTAATTAAACAATGCAGATTCATGGATAAATACTAAGTGTATGACGTAGGTTATGGGATCCCCATAGACAAGGAGTCGCCACGTCCCTAACGTCATAGCCTAGATCTACATCATCTAGCTATGATTAACTAATTCAAACGATAAAGCATAATTGGGAGGGATTAATTACTTAAAAGAAAGAAACAGAAAAATAAAGGCTTACATAATGCAGCCCTTAAATTGCTGGAAACACCCTCAATAAACTACATTGAATCAAGATATGAATAGAGTGATTTTATTGAATGATATTCTAAGGTATATTTTGGTGTCCATTACAATTCTCGTAGCTGCTTGCTTATATAGAGGTTTTTGCCGACTTAGGGTGGTTCTAGAAGGTAAACACGACAAAAGCCCTAAACCGCCCCGAAGCTGACACTCGGTCGACCGAAGCACTAGGCTCGGTCGACCGAACCTAAACTTGGCATATTTAACACGTTTTCTTCGTTTAGCTTGTTCCCCACTGCACGTTTGCATGTCGATCCGATTACTCTCTCATTTAATGCTCCGATTTCCTTCCTTCCTTATCTTGAGATAATTGATTGAATGACACTAATCTTCTCGATTTGTAATGATCTGTAAAATCAACATTAATCGCACAGTAAATCGGATAAAAATGAGTAAATACCAATTTACATAATATAAATCACATAACATTAAATATTAAATATAAACGTGTGATTTAATATAAAATATATATTATTAATCTCGATTTAAGGTCAACGTTGATGACTTTTATGGGTATAATTTGACCGTCATCACTCCACTGAACCAAGAATTGTTGCACTTCTTCCTTCTTGACTTTCTTCATCTTCCGTGCTATAGGGAACTTGATTCTTCCGCGTAGGTTAAGATCTCTGCAACCATTTCAAGGGCAAAGTTTGCTTCCACATCAATGTCGCATGAAGGACGTCATGACTCGTGAAAGGGATTCTGGTAACTTCAAATGGATAGGCTAAAAGATCCGACTTTAGCCAAGATCACGTAAAGGCCTTAAAAATGAGGTTTAGTTGCATGTCTGCCCAAGCCGTCTTACTCCTTTAATTGGGAACGTCTTTAGATACGCTTTATCTTCAACTTCAAACTCTAACAGTCTTCTCCTTCCATCTTCCTAACTCTTCTACCTGTCTTGAGCCATCTCGAGGTTGCGAAGGTCCACTTCAGTCTTCTCGTAGGCTTGTTGTATCAACTATGGCCTTGTAATCTATCTTTGTTCCAATTCATCCAAGACGACTGGCGTTTTACGATTTCTTCCATGCAGTGCTTCAAAAGGTGGCATATGGATATTGGCGTGGTAGTTGGTGTTGTAGGCAACTCTACTATCTCTATTTTCATGAAGGGCCTCCAGCATTGCTGTTTCAACTCTTTACACATTTTTTTCGCCCCGGCATGGACTGCAAATGCTATCTTGTGGCTTCATTCACTTTCTTCCTCAGATCTTCCACCTTTGGAACCCATAGCCGATTCAGATGCCAAAGGTCACCATTTTCATCTAACTCGTGACCGCTGGCTGGTTTGGTTCTGGCCTCGCTTGTAACTGACAACAACCGCATCTTCATCTTGCGTCTTCACGATCTTATCACTGTCTCGAATCTTGCAATCAACGGAATGACATGCTTAACTTGCTCATGCTGGCCTATAGCCGGGAAGCTGAAACTTTTCAGCTGATCCACAACTTCTGGCACACTTGACTTCTTTCGATCTCAGCCGCCATCACTGCGACGCAAGCTTGCTCAATAACTGCAACGATCCCAGCTGAAGGATTCCTAAGACTTTCAGGAAAGAAGAAACATGAATTTGGCATATTTTCTCCCTGACAATCTGATCCAATCCTTATGCCAATAAGTGTTAGTTTGGAAAGCAAATAAAGTTGAAAAGTGACAAGTTGGGTACCAGGGTGGTATGTCAACTTGGTAAGACGAAGAAGAGGAAATAAGTTTTCAACACAATGGAGGTTGCATAGGCTACAACCAGACAAGATGATCCAGGTTGATGTAAGTAAGAGATTTGTTGAAGATTGAAGGATGAGCGCTGTATCGTATTATAAAATATAACCACCAGAAGAAAAGCACAAAGATTATCTTGTAGATGAAATTCTTTTAAGAAAGTGGAATTCTGCAAGATACGGTGGTTTGTAAAGGAACTCGGACCGTTTAAAAGGAGATAGTGAGCTTTTATATAAGTCCTTAAAAGTGGAACATTAAGATAAACATCACATGATGGTCTAAGGAACATTCAATGCAAAGGAAAGAGAATATTGTACTTGAGAACATTAGGCAGGTGACCTTGATTATTAATGATTTGATTAACAAAATGGATGTTGGCGAACTAGGAGAATCCTCAGTTCGCATGAATGTCGTAGAAGAATCATCATACCACAGAGAAGCAAAGAAAACGTGCAAGGTCGAGGACCAGAAAGACTAAACAATTTAGAAATCAAGAAGAGAGCAAGATTCTCAACATGAAAGAGCTACAAAGGCAAAACGAGTACACCAAAGGGTCTCATAATGAAATAAACACTTGCCAAGAAATGTCCAAGTTTGCATTAGTCAATGAGAGGTTATTTTAAGATTTAAGGGGATAAAAAAATTCCTTAAGGTAATGTGAAGATAATCAAAAGTTTTTTTTTTAAAAGGAGTCTGTGATAAACAAACTTTTGAGTGAAGGAGAAAAGGCACTTAAGAAATGTCATATAAAGTTTGATTTCACAGAATTAGTCAAAACTTCCAAAAGAAGTGTGAATGATCATTGATGATCAAATTCAAGGGTTCAAGGTTGCACTTACTCGTGAGGAATAGTACAATTCCAAATAATAAGCGCTCATGGACATTCCTTATGAGGGAATGAAAAGGTTAAAACAGAACATACATTTCACTAGTGTAACAAAATTGTGATAGGAAGACCAAGAGGGGGAGTGTCAAAAGGTGTGTCTGGTGGTTCATGGCTCTAAATGGCCTGAAAGAAATATAAAGCTGAAAAGGCACCAGGTGCATTAACCTAGATTGAAATTAATAAAATTTTGGAGTTCAACTATTGACCGGCAAGAAAGGCTCGGAAGACATCTTGGTAAGCGACTACCTTCTGCCTGATACTGGTTTAGCATAGATTGCGAGAAGGTTAAAAGTAAGTAATTGAACATGGATGTCATGGTAGTCATAAAGATCTGACTGGTAAAAGATAAGGTGCATACCTTGAAAGAACATGCATCACTAAGAGGAAAGGTTACAACATCGGCACTACCCTTAGGACGGAAGCTGAGAACGAACACAAGTAAGGAGAATGTTTTGACATTAGAATGTTTAATCAAATTGAATTTGAAAGAAAGAATGAGAGTGCAACAATACAAAATCAGGGAGGGCTTGCTTCATAGATTTGAAAAGGTAAAAAAATTATAAGAACTTGTTCACAGGAAGAACTTATGAAGTTATGTCTCTGAGATAATTCATGACAAAAGATGGTGAAAAGTTATTGCACTCAAAAACCTCAAGTGAGGAATCAAATGAAAGTAATTTACTGGGAAAATACATGTTCTAGGAAAGGCATTAAAGGTTTGAATTTCAAACATGGCATGCTGGAAGACAGCGACTTGGTGCTTGTTTATAACTGCAAAAGAAACTATAACGTTAGCTTTACAAGCATCCTAGTAAAAGTCCTAACTCAGAAAGAGATCAAACGAAAAAGAATCTGAACTTAATTCCAAAAGGAAATTGTAGTTAAAAGTTTTTTCTGCAACATATCAAAAATTCAAGTCATTTGAAGGTGTTTAACCTGTTCAAAACAGAAGAAGAAGTGAAGGTGCTGCTGCAGATTTTCTGGACAGAGTGTCCGGCATAAGCATGAATTTTCTGAACAATCCATAATGACTATCGAGTTGATGTAAGAGGAGAAGTTGTAGATAAAACAGTGATATATCTTGATGAAAATTTTCAGAATTTTCGGAGCAGGGGAAATGGGTTTACATGAAAGGCAAACACCAAAACAAAAGGCATTCACTCGTGTTGGATAAAGCCAACCACGAGGATGATGAAAACTATGTGCCAAAGCAGAAGACCCTTAACACTAATAGTTGAAACGAGTAAAAAGTACTTGGAAAGGGTAGAATTGTATATGGAGTTCGTGTAGAACCCATTTCGATCAAAGCAAGGTCAAAGAATTTTGGTAAACACAAACCAAGCGATAGTGAAAAGAGGGAGTGGAGGATATGTAGAGTTGAGTCGGACATCATTCTCTACGAGAATAGGTCAAGCCAAAGTGTAGGCTTTGACATTGAGGTGTAGAAAGAAGTGGAGAGATCAAAATAGGGAGTGTAAGGAGTATTCAACCAAGAGGACCTCAACTTAAAGGTGTAGGCATAAGACTCCGATCCCAAAGCTTTACTTAGAGGGGTTTCACTTAATCCTAAGTGATATGGTTTGGTTTAATGACTTCATCCATAAGGATTAATTACTTAACGGACTAACTTACTAGTGCTCCTTGCAGTTTTCTTAGCCACGTGTCAAGAACAAAGGGTCAACTAAGCTGCTAAAGAGACTTATAAAAAATTCATCTTAGACTACGATCTTAGACGTAAGATAGGAACTTTCGCTCTGAACCAACTGTGACGCCCTGTTCCGGACACCGAGTCCTTATCCGTAAAGCACGCCCGGCACGCATATATATTTTTCTATAATAAATCAAAGAAGTATATATACGTAAGTGTCTCGGATTTTATAGCAAAGCAAAACAAACAAGTAATAAATAAATCCGGTTTACCCCAAGTGCAGGGATCGTAGAATAGCGATTAAAAACCGGAGTCGATCCACAGGGAATCGAGGTTGGTCTAGTTCTTAATTTTTCTAAAAGTGTCACGAGAAATAAAAACTAAAAACGAAAACAAATAAGCTGGATGAGAGGTTATCAATCCAAAGCCAGGAAAGATAATTACGAACCGAACTAACTAAGTTAATTCTAATCTATAAACTAAGAAGACAATAAAAATTGCTACGATTACTATGATGAAGACGAAGCAAAATAGCACAACGATTTTTCTTTCAAGTAATTTAACAACGAACAAGCAGTGATCCACCGACTCCAGAGAACCCTCAATTTCTACTCCAGATTATCTTGTGTGATTTAACAAAAATTGTGATTCACCTATCGTGGGTATGAATTTCTAATATCTTAGAAATTCGTCTATTAATCTCTTATCTTTCGATTTTAAAGATTAACGCTTTCATAACAAATGTGTGAAATTATTTCAATTTTCGCAATCTAGATATCAACCTAACAACTCTCGTTATATATAGGTTAAAGATCCAAACTTTCCTATGGTGATCTAGCTTAACAACGACTCTTGTCAAACGTTAAACATCAAACAAAGAACCATCTCTCGATATAAATTGCATAACAACAATCAAAACATAGAAAAGATACAATTTTATTAAAACTTACAAGATAATCCAAATTGAAATCAAGATGTTGCTAAGAATCGGTTTCACATGAGAGCTTGTTCAAACGTGCTTTAGCCTCTCATCATCATATGTACTTAGCTATACATATAGTTAATATATATACATAAATATATAGATATATATATAAATACATAAGTATATATATAGATATAAATGTATAGATCTATAAATATATATATAGATACATAACTATATATAAGTACATAAGTATATATATAAGTATAATTACATAGATCTATATATATAAATATAAATAGATAGATATATATAGTTATAGTTATATAATGAAAGAAACGAAATACGGAAAGAAATGAAAGAAAAAACGAAGAACGGAAACGAACGAAATAAAAACGATATTATAACATTACTACAACTTACAAATATATATATCAATATAGATATATATATATAGGCCCCGAAAAACGTAAAAAATATAAGGGAGAAGATAGGAGAAGGAGGGGGGAAGAAGGGGCCAAGGAAAGTGGTGGAGAAAGGGGTCTATTTATAGGATTTTTGTTGTTCGAACCGAGTTAAAGGTTAGTTCGAACCGAGTTTTGGTATAATGCCCATAACTTGAGTTGTAGACCTCCGATTGACATGATTCAAAATCCGTTGGAAAGCTCTTTCAAAGATATAAAACTTTCATCAAGGACTCTTCCCTGAAAATGCCTCTAAGTTGGGTCGCATATTCGTCGAAGATATTTTACTGTATAAGCACGTAGGAAAACCGACCCGTTGAACTTGTAAGCTTGTGGTATATTCTTCCATCCTTCAAAATACATACTTTTAGGCCTCAAAACATATTTTTACGTGGGATATTTTGAAAGCCTTGATCACTAAGTTTGGGGTCGACTCGAATCAAGCTTTCTTGATCAGGCAAAATTTCGTCTCGTGATTTTCTTGATTGCGTTTCATGAGTAAATCTTATCTTTTTATCTCGAACACAAAGAACGAACCACGAGTATTTACGACAAAAAAGTTTTTATAAAGATGCTGAGTACATATATATGTATATTGATTGATATATATATATATATATATATATATATATATATATATATATATATATATATATATATATATATATATATATATATATATATATATTTGCCATTATCACAAAGAAAACGAGAGAAAGAAAACAAAAGAAGACAAAAAGAATCAAACAAAACATGAGAGGAATATTTAGGGGCCTACAAGGAATATTTTGATTTTTTTTGATATATATATATATATATATATATATATATATATATATATATATATATATATATATATATATATATATATATAATACTACTTATATATTTTGATAAAACTTAGTAATTATGACTTGAGTTGATATAATAATGCCAAAATCGAACCTTATAAATCTTTTAATCATCTTTTAGATCAAAAATATGTATCTACAAGACATCAAAACATTGCAAAGTGTAATCACATTCATAAAGATAAGAAATCAACAATAAAAACACATATATTAACCAACTTTGCAAATAAATCATTTAAAACCTCACATGCTCAATAAACCGATTAAACGCTCATTTTCTATGCAAATTATATAAATGTGGAGAAAATCATTATAAAATATATCATTAAAAATCGTATAAAATCACACTGAACAACTCCCCCACACTTATCTTTTGCTCGTCCCGAGCAAAACAAGAATCAAGGCTCGAGAAAAGATAGACACCTCAGCAAATATAACATATATTCAATAAATCAGAGGTTCACCCTGGTGTGTGTGCATAGCCATAGAAAACTTCCACTAAGTCCAAACTTGAAAAATTCAAAGCAAACTAGCTAATACCCCCTTCAAGCTAGTAATAAATGATACTTATAAGATGTACCCTACAAAACGTGACATATCCCGAAAAGAATGATAGAATATATCAAGGGCCTTTCTGATATACTCAGAGGATAATCCCTACAACATATCTGTCAGTTTATACTGGGAATAAGGTATACGATAACAAAGTCTTTCACTCAATTCATACCACTTTCTTATGTAAGTTGATTTAACTAACTTTCTCATTTAAACGCACATCAGAATGAGCTATTGCCCGTCATAGCAGAATAGGATATTCGAGATATACCCTACCTTACTCAAATCATAAAGCGACTTCTTCGATCGTCGTGAGCTTTTGGTCATCATAGTGGTATAGGACATTCGAGATATGACCTACACCGTGACCGAAATCATCGACCGACTTCCACACACACAATTAATTCCATTTAACTCAACTTTTTTTTAATTACAATAGTTACGCTTTACTTATCACATTCAAACCTAAGATATTCACGAAGATAACATACTTTGGATCTAAACACAAACTATCATAATTCTCACGATACGTCACGTTAGCACTAAGCACATGACTTATAAGATAATCAAAATCACTAATCAAAAGGGGTATAGCTTTATATTCTAGCTCATCATTCACTATGGCTTGTGAAAAATATAATATCGGGTGAAACAACTAACCTACTAAACATACGGTATAAAGCATCAATGACTAAAAAAACCGAACAAAGATATGCATTGCTTACTCGGGACTAAACAAAAATTTGAAAAATTTAGCCCTTAGCATAGAATCAAAATAATTTAAGCAAATGGTAGATACACATAAACCAATCCCTCCCCCACACTTAAATCACAACGTGCCCTCAGGTTGTGCAGAAAAAAGAAAAAGAACACTTAGCTGATTGTAGTTCGAAAGTGGCAATTCCTGAACTGGCCTAGAATCAGCTCTAGAAATGCTTGATGAAAGCAGTAGACTGTGGACCATCCACCGGAAAACTGAATTCGTCTGAACGCGCACAAATGCTATCACAAATATCCTACACACTTGACAAACACGGAAATATCTCGGGGACATGGGGGAATATAACATATTGCACAGAAAAGTTTGATAAGAGCACAGGAAATAATCGCTCAGATGGAAAAATCACCATACAGGGAAAACATAGGACATCTAAGCATATACGTATCATAGAGAATATCACATGAGCAAATATCATAGTCAAGTCATAAATTCATGTTGGAAACAGAGTAGATCATAAAATGAAATGTGTGAAAGAGTATTGAGTCTTTTATACCCAGATCCTCAAGGGTTAAATCATTCTAACAACCTAAGTCCAAGAAATGATGTATTTGAATGTTTTCTGTGTACTCCCTCGGGATTTTCGGATAACCACCTAATCGTTCCATTTAAAAGACATTCAAACATTCATCTTGATACTTGGTTGTGCTATGTGTTCAACTTCTATCACAAATTCTACATTTCATTAAGACTAGTCGTATCCAAATTATTTATTATTACTATTATTATTGTTATTATTATTATCGGGCTGCCTCCCGGTAGCGCTTTTGGTTAACGTCGTTTGCTCGACAATCCTGCAACTCAGCCTGGATCAGGCCACTTTAACTTCCTTCCAGCCACTACATCGTGTAAGCTCTGATCATTGGTGTGGCTGCAGAAACAACATCTAACACATGAGGTCAAGTTTCTGATTGCTTTCCAAACACTTTTAATCCTTTCCATTGTACACTTCTTCTTTTTCAGCTTTCTCTTTAATTGTGCCTCCCTTTTGAGTTCTTCCATATCCCAACTACCAGCCATAACTTCCTCTAATGAACCACTGCCGTTATCCTCAGAAAACAAGTCGGGTGAAAATTCATCAAACTCAGTGACTTCAGTCATACCACACCCGAGGATGTCGAGGAAATGAACAATCAAAGGTTTCTCTTTGGTTTGTCCTATATAATGCTTGCACCTTTGACCATTCACTCTGAACGGCTGGTCACCATGACCTCTTAGTTCTAAAACACCTCCAGGAATAATTTGAAGAATTTCAAAGAGGCCGGACCAACGCGTCCTCAACTTTCCAGGAAACAGATGCAACCTGGAATTGTAAAGTAAGACTTGCTCCCCAACTTGAAATTCTCGCTTCTTGATTTTAGCATCATGAAGGAGTTTCATTCTGTCCTTGCTAATCCTGGCACTCTCGTAGGCCCGGAGTCTAAACTCATCCAAATCATGCAACTGCATCAGTCGATGTTTACCACATGACTGGGCATTAAAGTTTAAGAACTTAATGGCCCAATATGCTTTATGCTCTAATTCGACTGTAAGTATTATATAAAATATCGTATTTTTTTATCGTGTTTTTATAAGTTTTTGTACCGATTTTAGTAAATCGGAATTTCGTGTCAGATTTACGTGGGTATTTGTGGTATTTTATTGCAGATGTATAAGCCAAGACCCCGATAATCGAAATTTTGAAGTATAATCATATCTCTGAAAGGATTTAGAGAGTGTCACGAGCTTAAGTGGTCAATCGAATTGCTTAAATGATTAAGTGGTCAATCGAAGTGGTCAAGTGGCTCAGTGGTTAGTGGTACCACTAACGAATTATATCTTCGACGAACAAATGGCTCATTAAAACGGCATTTTCTGAAGAAGTGTCCTTAATGAAAGTTGTAGATTTTTAAAAGAGCTTTCCAACGCATTTTGAATCACGTCAATCGGACTTCTACAACTCAAGTATCATTAAGTCAAGTGGTCAAGTGGCTAATCGATTTGATTTAGTGGTAATCGAGAAATATCTTCGACAAACGAATGGCTCATCAAAACGACATTTTATGAAGAAGAGTCCTTCATGAAAGTTGTAGATTTTTCCGAGAGCTTTCCGATGCTTCTTGAATCATGTTATTTGGAGATCCAGAACTCGAGATATGAATTTTAGAAGTTTTATTCCAAAATATATAATTTATATCCGAAAATTAAAAATTAAGGGGAGATAAATGTAATGATTACACCGGATCGATCCGGCCCTTTCCCGGATCGATCCGGCCTTAACTAATTTGCCTATTTATAGGCGCATCTCAACAGAAAAGAAGCTGCCCTTGCTTTCGGCCAATTCTTTTCTCTTTCATTTTTTTTTCCTTTGTAGTAACATATCTATATCTATATATATTTGAAAGGGTAATTTAACCCGATTACCTGCTATTGACCCGCCTAAAACCGGTTTCAAAACACGCGGATCTCATCATAGTTTGTTTTCTTCGTAGAAATAATTTAGGGCCAAGGGATCGGACTTCTTCTCCTTCAAACTCAAAATACAATCCCAACAGAATCTTAACCGATAGCATTTGAATGCTTTTGAGATATCACGTCTGTTCATCAGGGTAATAACAAATACAGCGGATCATTTGATGTCTAACCGCACAAAATTGCTTATTGTTCCAGATTTCTTTCTATATGTCTTTTTGAAATCTATTCCATTGGGTGAATGCGGTAAATAGGTAACCCTTTCAGTTTCAGCTGATTCGTCTGTTTTCCTGATGATTTTTTCTCTCGAAAATACGATGATTGCTTATCGTTGTAGATTTATTTATTTGTTGATTGTTCGTGGGTTTGTTGTCGCCGGTAATATGGGTTTGCTTACTATGTCTTCCAGGTGCGTTGTTTCACCCATTTATTGCGCTACGGCGGAGTTTCAAATCGTAAGCCTAAGCTGTTTTTAGGCCTCTATAAGTATACTCTTCTTTTTTATCTGTATTTTCAGATTTGGGGGTTCTCCACAGGATACATTGGGGATTTCAATGGCTATAGCAACTTACAAAATGGGAATAGAGCGATGAAGACAAGCGGCGGTATGAAGAAATTGTCGGCGATTGAAGCCTCGGGGAGAAAAGGGGTATTCGATTTAAGAAAAAAAAAAATGAGTGTCACGAGCAACAATGTACACGAGGTTTGGATTAATGTTCATACTAAACTTACATCTTTTATACTTGGATACATAAGCAAGTTTGGGTACGATTACTTGGATAAATATTGAAGGTTGTGTTTTACACACTGTATCACATTAGCCTAATTTTGCTTGCAATACCAGTGGTTGTGATAAAACTACTGGTATCATTTGTTTCCAGTTATGGCCATTTCCATTCAATTTTACATAGCAGTAGTCATGGATTGATGAAGAATGTGGAGGAAAATTAAAGTAATAGATCTTTACATTCCCGAGCGAGGTTAGACGAGTCAATGAGTTTTAGGTCTAACGTTAATTGTGTCCCATTTACAGAGTTGTTTTAATTTTAATGATTTACGTAGGCATTGTAGTTACTGGTTTGTTTGTGTTTTTACTTTTCAGGTTTGCATTGTTTATCATGCTATGATTCTAAAATGATTTCATTAATCTTTTTGCACTGAATTTTTTGGTTATCCAAGTAGGTGTGTATAAGAAATATTTTCTCAGACTCATTATGTTACTTGATTAGCTACCACCATTGGATGAATGATGGTTTTATAGTGGAGGCAGGGGTTTTAATTTTACTCTTCAATGGTGTCAAATGGAGGCGTAATTCTTTTATTCCATCCCCAAACATAAGGCTAAAGTATGTGTCATCAAATACACCTTCTTGACAGTTTGGATTTGTTTTTATTTGAGAAAAAACTTTAACCATTATGTGGTATTGCAGGCTTGCACCACTGTTTCAATCCCTATTGTTTCACAACATAAAGGAGAGAATCATAGAGCATATGTGGTATCAAGCATACAGACGTACTGATATATACTCCAGTTAAGCATATGTTTGACGATGCTTACAGAAGCTGAAGTGTTATTGAAAGTAGGTAGCATCTTTGTTTTGATGATAGTGATCATTATCCTTTTATTTTTATTTTTATTTTTATTTATTTTTTTGCTTAAAACACCCGGTATCCGGAACCCACCGGTCCGACTAATCCGGAGTTCGGCTCGGGTTGTGCCTGCAGAGTTTGACTTTTACTCAGGGGTAAGCCCTGACCAATTATCATTTTATTTTTCCCCTTTTGTAGACTTAGGTTTTTTGTTTTTGTTTTTTTTTTCTTTCTACTTTTTTAATTTTGAAGTGATAGACTAAAGTATATCACTTCCATAGTTTTTTTTTTTGTTTTGGATCACTTCCGTAGGTTTTGTTCACGGTTATAGTTGTATTCCTTTCATTTTATTTTTAATTAGTGTAGTATTCTATTTATTCATTAACACACCCCACCCCGTGGACACAAAGCTTCTTGATAGACTCCTTTTATTATTTAAAAAGAAAATTAATTTTGAGTTTCAATGCCCTCAATATTCTTTTCTTAAAAATAAGTTTCAAGGCCCTCAATATTATGATCCTTATCTGCATTTTATCTTAAGAAAATCATGTACTACATGTAGCTGAAAGGCCCTCTAAACATTTCTCTCAATTTGATAAACATTTTTAACACAGCAGTAAGTTTGTATTTCATTTCCAAACACTTTCTTTAATTTCATTGTCACCGATGGTGTGTGTGGTTTTTTTAGTTTATTTTCTTTTTCTTTACAATATTTTGATGACTTAATGAACGTTGGGGCTTTACATATTTTAGGTGGCAACAATGAATCCATTTGATCTCCTTGGTGATGATAATGCCGAGAGTCCTACCCAACTAATTGTCTCCAAGAAGGCGAGAGCAGAAGATGTAAATGAATGTGTGAAGTGATTATGAATATACATGAAGTTTCTATGGTGTAGATGTTTTTTCTTTAAAATGTTTGTTTTTGTGAGTCCCTTATTTTTCAAGTTAAAGTGTTCGTTAGCCTTTCAACTAATCAACTATTGTATTCCTTTTATACACGTTTGTTTGTAAGTTTATCTTCAGAGTTTAAGGTTTTTGGCTGTATGAAATCTTTGCATTTACATGTAATCAAGCTTTAAGGTTTTTAGTTGTATGAAATCTTTGCATTTACATGTAATCAAGCATTTATGAATTTCCCGTGCTTAGTACAGATATGCACGAATTTTATTCAAAATTATAAAATTTATTTTAGAAGTGATTCGTGTCCAGACGAAATTTCTTGATAGATTCTCACTTTTTTTAAATCAAACAAAAAAAAAAAAAAGAAGTTTCAATGCACTCAATATTTTCTTCTTAAAAGATTCATTTGTCCCGTGCATTATGCACGGGTTGATTGCTAGTATATATATATATATATGTTTGATCTAAAAAAAATAAAAAGAACAAGCAGAAGATGGACGAGAAGAAGAGGGGAAATGGGAAAGAAGAGTGCGAAGATTTTTTGATGGATTTAGGGGGGTATTTATAGGAAATCTTGATCCGTATTGTCAAAATTCGTCTATACGGTATCGCAGTTCAGTAAAATGGCCATAACTTGAGTTGTAGACCTCCGATTGACATGATTCAAGAGGCATTGGAAAGCTTATTTGAAGATCTACAACTTTCATGCAGGACTCTTCTTCAGAAAATGTCTTTTTGATGGGCCATTCGCTCGTCGAAGATATTTCTCGATTTCCACTAAATCGAATCGATTAGCCACTTGACCACTTGACTTAATGATACTTGAGTTGTAGAAGTCCGATTGACGTGATTCAAAATGCGTTGGAAAGCTCTTTCAAAGATCTACAACTTTCATTAAGGACACTTCTTCAGAAAATGCCGTTTTAATGAGTCATTTGTTCGTCGAAGATATAATTCGTTAGTGGTACCACTAACCACTGAGCCACTTGACCACTTAAGTTAGTGGCACACTCTTATATCCCTAAAAATACCTCTTTTAGGCCTCAAAACGTGTCATTACTCGGAATTTTGGTCAACCTATAATTCTGCAATAAACCACCAAAATACCAAACGTAAATCCGACACGACACTCCGGACACTAAACCGGTACAAAACTTATAAAAACTTATAAAAATACGATAATTTATATAATAACCACTATTTATATATTTGGATAAAATTAAGTAATTATTGACTTAAATTGGTACAATAATGCTCAAAGTGGTATCAATATTGGGGTAAAATGTCGTAATAATGATCATTAATTTGTCTCTCATCACAACTCCCCACTTAGCTTTTGGTCGCCCTCGAAAGCAAAACAAGCGATAAAACAAAATGAATGAGAGATAAATTCATGAAGATATAAGATATAAGGGACAACCGAGATGTCGCAACCATTAGAATTACAACCAAGGCGTTAACCTCAATATAAATGTATAACAGTGTGTGTGTGACAAGCCTTTTCAATTTCCACTATCCTCTCTTGAATAATTCAAGCAAACGACAAATATCCATTCAGACAGTCCTAATGACTTTCCTAGGTATAGGCAGTAACGTTTCCACACAAAGTCCTTCCATGTACTTATTAGGATAATCCCTAAAACATATCATTCAGTTTATACTGGGGATAGTCAGAAGATAACTAAGTTTTCAACCATATTTCCATTTTTTTTTCATTTGTAGCATATGCCTTCATTCCCAGCAATAGGACGTTTCGTGATAACACCCTAGCTGGACTACTATCATCAGGCAGTCGGGAGCTTTTAAACCTCATAGTGATATAGGACGTTTCGTGATAACGCCCTACTGCACTCAAATCATTGGTAGCTACAACCGACATATATATAGTTCATCTTAATTTGGTATTTTTCTTTTCATTCCACTTAACTTATATCCTTTCTATCACATTCAAACCTTGGATATTCACAAGACACGTTCAAAAATTATGTACTAAGTTATCGCAATTCTCTACAGAATAACCACTAGGATCTTGAATGGATACAGCTTTAAAATTTTCCGCTTCAATATCAAAGGCTTTACGTGAAGGAATTCATGTTACACAAATATATTTGGAATTACAATGCACATACGGTTCACGTTGGTTATACACATCCAAATTGATCATTACATCTTCAAATCCATGAAATATATGTCTTGTACAATTTATTTTAATCAACTAAATAATGCTCGAAAAAAATCGAAAACTAAGGGATTTATTGATACAAAATAAACATTAATTCCATTGCTAGACCAACGATCCGGCCTATCCAAATTTGCCTATAAATATGGCCATTCTCATCAGCTTTCCTTGCCCCTTTCTTGCCCCTTCTTCTCCCCTTTCCTTCGTCCCTCTCTTCTCATCTCCTCCCCATTTCTTCCATTTCCCCTCTTCTTCCATCTCCTTTCTTCTCTTTTCTTGTTTTCATCATTTTGGACCCTTATATATACATATGTCTATGTATATATATGTTTATATATATATATAAATAAAGTAGTTATAGTACCGTTGTAATGGCGGAATAATTATCGAAGATTGTTAAAATCGAAGTTTTTTTTGTTATACTACATCCGGTGGAAACGACCCCGATTCAGCAGTTGTAATCGGTAATATATTCTAATATTATTATGTTTACTATTTGTATTTCTATTTATATATTATATACTAGTCTCAAACCCGTGCAATGCACGGGATACAATATTATGAAAGAAAATAACTCTATCAAATTTTATTATATCATTAATTTTTGAGATATAATAATCTATTGAACGCAAATCAAGCTAAAGATTATCACACCATGGATTCTTTTCATCAGATTCCAGTGCCTATCTATGCTACCAAAAAATTAGTAGCATATTTCCGTTGTTTCAAAAAGAGACAAAACTTCAGAATACAAATCAGGTATAACCCCTGATGCTACTGCAAGAAAATAATTACATATGAACAAATGCACAAATTACTTCCGAACTCAGTTTCACACACAAATCAGGAAACAATTTAATAGGTTGGTAGATGATGAAGAAATATATAAGTCCAATCTAGTAGAAAATCACACATCGTGCAGTCATGAACTTCTTGAAGCCCAACTCCTAATGACATTGTAACAGACCCGCTGAGAAACAAAGTACAATATCAAGAGAAGATAGAAGTTTGTCTCATATTTTAAGTCAAACTAAAACATACATGCTAAAAAACCAAATTAATTTCAGAAAAGTAGCAAGGGACGCAAGCAAAAAAAAAAAAACAAAGGGAGGCATTTATGCAAATATAGAAGCAATAGCAGAGAAAACATGTCAAATAGAAGTGTAAGATGGTGTTAAGTTTCGTAAAACAACATAAAATAAATCTCTAATAGTTAGCTATGCTAACAGATTTATATGAAAACAATATCTGTTAGGCTTACATCAGCTTAGAACTTCAATTTCTTCATCAAAATATCTTCATACAAAATCATTCTCTCTTTTTTTGAAGTAAAAAAAATAACAATAATAAAATAAAATACAATAAAATCATTCTCTCAACAACACAAAACTATGGAATAATTTCAAAGAAGAGAAATCAAAATCATAATAATTACCATTTTCAAAAGCAAATGAAATCCCATACGGATTAATATGTAAAAATAAGCAAATCAATCTCATATGTGTATATTAACAAAATATACTCCGCTGACCCATTTAGAAGGTACAGTCGCCCCTGTCGGCTGCATCTATCCCTTCAAATTAACTCTCTAGTTTCCTACCTTTAGCGTCCCAACATTCATACATATATAGAGTTTATACGCTTCCAGTCATACACAAAATAATCAAATGTAAATACTCATAATTTACACCAAAAGTCAATCAGACAGCTTGTTACAAAAATAAAGTTTTATTGCTATTAAAATCAATAAATAGATCCCAAACTATACACAAATTTTACTATGGTCCTGGACCAAATCCCACTTGGTGGTCCAAGCCAATAGAATTTAAGGGATTTTTGTGCAAACTAAAAAGCACTACCACATCACAGGAAACCTTTAGCGCACACAATACACTTTTCCTCGCAAGTAAGATCAAGGCCAACTTCATTGTTTTCAAGAGATGCAAGAACATTTTTAGCTTTCCAAACTATATCAATATCCCCCGGATCCTGCTTTAGCGTAAGGAGAAAATAACTTGAATCACAGTAAAAGCATTGCTCGGTTGTTCAAAACAATAATCAACAAAATATCAAGCGTCAATAAAGTATGAATGAATTAGAGAATGAATCAATCAACCTCATCTACATTACCGACAATTTCATTACCTCCATGTATGAAGTGCTCTATGGAATCCGAATTATATCCAAAACCTATCAATCAAAAAATATCAAAAGAACCATTTGGTTTACACATTAAAAAAAAATACTTGGTTCAGGAATAGAACGTATAACTTCATTAAAAGTATTACTTTATTAATGTTTAAAACATTGGCCTACAAATTAAAAAGCACGGCAGTCGTAACTTTCTAGCAAATTTGATCTCTATCGTGAATGATAAAAAGATTAGCATTGAAGTTAGTAAAAATAAAATAAAGAGACATTGCTTGCTTATACATGAATGGGAAGTAAGCATGTGCCTTCGCACACTTCACATACCTTCAGACTCGATAACGGATTCAAGATCACATAGCTACAGACGTTTCTTAACCAATTATGTTGGAGTTTTCACCTTGGCTAGATGTATTAGAACCACCAGATGGCTCAAACTTAATGTTCCTGAATTGACCACTTATTACTGTATAAGTGCTGTATAATAAACGCCATAAAAATTACTATATAATATTCATTCAACAATTGCATGATAACCTGAAAAAAAATGTTACAACTGATACCTGAAAAATATATACGGTAAACCGAGGAAGCAAAGCAAGTACAATAACATAGAACAATGCTATCTGCATCAACTAACCCAAATGCATCGTTCAAATACATCGTTTGGCATAATCATAGCAGTTTCAAGCTCCTTAACAGGGAACAAAGCTGAATTAGAAAGAATCAGATATTAGAATTTTATCCTCGGAAAATGGAAAAATAAATAGATGTGAAAACAGGAATTGAATCAGAATTAAATGAAACGAATACCTGAATCAAAAAAACATCTCCCCCTGAAGAAAAAAAAAATCTCAAATAATACCCAAATAAAAAAGAATCAAATGAAAAACGATGTTTTTTTACTATCATTCTCCGCTGCAGGTCTCTTCCTTGCTCACCATCTATTCACACAACCAAGTTTGGATACAATAAAAAAATCTCAAGAAAAAGAAATCGAAGTGAAAACTGGAATTGCAACAGAATTTGGAAATGTGAAAATGGTATGGATCGAGAGGTTTAAAAAAAAAATTTAATTTTCATCTTGAATGTGATAAACTATATGAGAAGTTTGCGGGGTTGGTTACGATTTGGAGTGAACATCAACATGATTGGGAGTTTGTGGGGTGGCTAGGTTTGAAACCAACGAATGACGTGTTTTTTTCTTTTCAAATAGTCTTATTTTCTAATTAGTTTGAAATTTTGTTAGGATCTATTCTTAGGTAGATTGGATATATCTATGTTTCGTTTTGTTTATTTTTGCATAACAGGAAAAAAAAAAAAAAAAAAAAAAAAAAAAGAAAGATTTACGCCAATGAGTCGGATCATTTTCTGGGTTTGGGTCAAAATCCCGGGTAATCGGGTTAAATTACCCTTTCAAATATATATAGATATAGATGTTAATTATGTTAAGCTAAAAATATATCTAGCCAAGATATGAATCAATTAGTTAATCTTTTGGTAAAATGAATGATCGATTTCTGGTAATAATGATTAAAACCAATTATAATGAATCTCTTTCTATTTACACTTAAATGTACGGATAGAAAGACCGGAGAGGTAAAATTGGCCGAGTGAAAGCGTGACAACGGAATCCGATTTCTACCGAAGCGATTTGTCTTGGGAGAGATAAATCTTATTAAAATTGTGCTCACGATATTATTACGTTAAATCACTGTTTAATTGATATCTAAAAGCGGCCGTATGACAAAACAGGAGTGACCCATGCTTAAGATGACATTTGACAGAGGACTAGACATATGACAATTTCATACGCTCGTGTAAGGAGGAGTTGTCTCACTTTTAATACACCGGTTCATACATAATTGACCTCCTTGCATCAAGGAAAAGATCTGCATCTCATTCAATTTCACTACAAAAGATATTGATTCAAGAAAGTATTAGCATTTAGATCCAAAATATATATATTATCTATTTTTATATTTATATATTTATTTATTTGCTTTACTAACAATCTAACTAATCTAACTATCTAACCTGAGGAAAATGGTAAAAACTGCGACTTAGATCGAGTTAATAATAGCTTCTTGGTGTTTAACCACACTTTGAATTAGATTTTCATTTCCCTGAGGATACGACCTGACTCACCAGACTAGAACTACAATTTGACCCGGTACACTGCCGGTAAGGATTGTATAGCCTAGAAAACGTCCGTCATAATGGCGGAATAATTATCGAAAATTGTTAAAATCGAAGTTTTTTTTGTTATACTACATCCGGTGGAAACGACCCGATTCAATGATTGTAATCGGTAATATATTCTAATATTATTATGTTTACTATTTCTATTTCTATTTATATATTATATATGTTAATTATGTTAAGCTAAAAATATATCTAGCCAAGATATGAATCAATTAGTTAATCTTTTGGTAAAATGAATGATCGACTCTGGTAATAATGATTAAAACCAATTATAATGAATCTCTTTCTATTTACACTTAAATGTACGGATAGAAAGACCGGAGGGTAAAATTGGCCGAGTGAAAACGTGACAATGGAATCCGATTTCCTACCCGGGGGCAGATTTTTCTTGGGAGAGATAAATCTTATTAAAATTGTGCTCACGATATTATTACGTTAAATCACTGTTTAATTGATATCTTAAAGCGGCCGTATGACAAAACGGGAGTGACCCATGCTTAAGATGACATTGACAGAGGACTAGACATATGACAATTTCATACGCTGTTCGTGTAAGGAGGAGTTGTCTAGCTTAGAAAGACACCGGTTCATACATAATTGACCTCCTTGCATCAAGGAAAAGATCTGTCTCATTCAATTTCACTACAAAAAGATATTGATTCAGTAAAGTATTCTTGGCTAGATCCAAAAATATATATATTATCTATTTTTATATTTATATATTTATTTACTGCTTTACTAAAAACGAAAACAAATAACTGGACAGAGGGTTGTCAATCCAAAGCCAGGAAAGATAATTACGAACCGAACTAACTAAGTTAATTCTAATCTATAAACTAAGAAGACAATAAAAATTGCTACGATTACTATGATGAAGAAGAAAAAAAACAGCACAACGATTTTTCTTTCAAGTAATTTAACAACTAACAAGCAGTGATCCACCGATTCCAGCAACCCTCAATTTCTACTCCAGATTATCTTGTGGTGATTTAACGAAAATTGTGATTCACCTATCGTGGGTATGAATTTCTAATATCTTAGAAATTCGTCTATTAATCTTTTATCTTTCGATTTTAAAGATTAACGCTTTCATAACAAAGGTGTGAAATCTTTCAATTTCGCAATCTAGATATTCAACCTAACAACTCTCGTTATTTTTAGGTTAAAAATCTAATCTTTACTACAGTGATCTAAGGTTTAACGACGATTCTCATCAAACGTTAAACATCAAACAACAACCATCTCTCGATTTAAATTGCATAATCAATAAGAACATAATAAAGATACAAACTTTGATAAAAACTCACAAAACAATCCAAAAGTCGAAATCGAGATGTTGCTAAGAATCGGTTTCACAAGGCTTGTTCAACGTGCTTTAGCCTCTCATCATCGTATGATTGCTTGAAATCATTTCAGATTACAACTGTTGATTCGGAGCCCGTATTCTCCATAAATAGTTATGACTTCAACAACAACGATCTTTCGATAACTGTCCAAGCATTACAACGGTACTACGGCTACTATTTTATTTATGGCATAATGCCTAAATATATATATGTATAGATAGCTAGATAAATATATATGTATATATATAGATAGATATATATAGCTATATAGATAGATAGTTAGTTATATATATATATATACTATAAATAAAAAAGAAAGACGAAAAAAAAAGAAAAAGAAAAAGAAGGCAAATTGATATATATATATATATATATATATATATATATATATATATATATATATATATATATATATATGTTACTACAAAGGAAAAAAATGAAAGAGAAAAGAATTGGCCGAAAGCAAGGGCAGCTTCTTTTCTGTTGAGATGCGCCTATAAATAGGCAAATTAGTTAAGGCCGGATCGATCCGGGAAAGGGCCGGTTCGATCCGGTGTAATCATTACATTCATCTCCTCTTAATTTTCAATTTTCGGATATAAATTATATATTTTGGAATAAAACTTCTAAAATTCATATCTCGAGTTCTGGATCTCCAAATAACATGATTCAAGAAGCATCGGAAAGCTCTCGGAAAAATCTACAACTTTCATGAAGGAATCTTCTTCATAAAATGTCGTTTTGATGAGCCATTCGTTTGTCGAAGATATTTCTCGATTACTACTAAATCAAATCGATTAGCCACTTGACCACTTGACTTAATGATACTTGAGTTGTAGAAGTCCGATTGACGTGATTCAAAATGCGTTGGAAAGCTCTTTCAAAAATCTACAACTTTCATTAAGGACACTTCTTCAGAAAATGCCGTTTTAATGAGCCATTTGTTCGTCGAAGATATAATTCGTTAGTAGTATCACTAACCACTGAGCCACTTGACCACTTCGATTGACCACTTAATCATTTAAGCAATTCGATTGACCACTTAAGCTCGTGACACTCTCTAAATCCTTTCAGAGATATGATTATACTTCAAAATGTCGATTCTCGGGGTCTTGGCTTATACATCTGCAATAAAATACCACAAATACCCACGTAAATCGACACGACATTCGATTTACTAAAATCGGTACAAAAACTTATAAAAACACGATAAAAATACGATATTTTATATAATACTTACTAATTACGCATTTAGATAAATCTAAGGAATTAATGACTTGATTAGATACATAAATGCTCAAAATGGTATCAGAAGTGGGGTGAAATGTTATAATAATAATAAAGTGAATTTTTCTTCATCATCACAAACCCCACTTAGCTTTTGGTCGCATTACTCGAGCAAAACAAGTGATAGAACAAAATGAATGAGGACAAAATTCATGAAAAGATAAGATATAAGGGACAACCAGATAATACAACCGATCGAATCATAACCACACGTTAACCTTAATATAAATGTATAACAGAGTGTGTGTGTGACAAGCCTTTTCAATTTCCACTATGCTCTCTTGAATAATTCAAGCAATACGCACAAATATCCATTCAGACATTCCTAATGACTTTCCTAGGTATAGGCAGCAAAAGTTCCACACAACGTCCTCCCGTGTACTTATTAGGATAATCCCTAATGCATATCATTCAGTTTATACTGGGGATAGTCAGAAGATAACTAAGTTTTCAACCATGCTTAATTCATTCCCAGCAATAGGATGTTTCGTGATAACACCCTAGCTGGACTTAATTTCACACGTATAGCATATGCCTTCATTCCCAGCAATAGGATGTTTCGTGATAACACCCTAGCTGGACTACTATCATCAGGCAGTCGAGAGATTTTAAACCTCATAGTGATATAGGACGTTTCGTGATAACGCCCTATTGCACTCAAATCATTGGTAGCTACAACCGACATATATATAGTTCATCTTAATTGGGTATTTTTCTTTTCATTCCACTTAACTTATATCCTTTCTATCGCATTCAAACCTTCAGATATTCACAAGACATGTTCAAAAATTAGGTACTAAGTTCGCAATTATCTCTAGAATAACCACTAGGATACTGAATGGATACAGTTTAAAATTTTCGCTTCAATATCAAAGGCTTACGTGAACAATGAATTCATGTTACACAAATAAATTTGGGGTTAAAATGTACTTACGGTTCAAATTAGTTATACATATCAAATTGATCATTATATCTTCAAATCCATGAAATATATACCTTATACAATTCATTCTAATCAACTCATTTATGCTCGAAAAAGATCCAAAACTAAGGGTTTAAACACTTTACGCCATTTCTAAACCAACCGGACTTCTACCCCCACTTACGATTTTGCATTATTCTCGTGAGTGTAAATGAGATAGAGAGGAAGACTTAGCTTATAAACCAGGCAGAAAGATGCTATCGAATCCCGTAAAAACCCATGAGAAAGCACGATCCGAATCCCTATACCAAAACAAACAAAGCAAACCCGGATATGGTCCTCGTGCCAAAACATCGAATAGGGATATGGGAATAATAAGTAAATGGCCCTGTTACGTCAGAAGATTCGATAGTCAATATATACATATAGTCAATCTCATAAAAGCTTTAGATGGAAAAATAACCCACACGGGTAAAGCACAGAACATCTAAGCATATACGTATCATAGAGAATATCACATGAGCAAATATCATAGTCAAGTCATAAATTCATGTTGGAAACAGAGTAGATCATAAAATGAAATGTGTGAAAGAGTATTGAGTCTTTTATACCCAGATCCTCAAGGGTTAAATCATTCTAACAACCTAAGTCCAAGAAATGATGTATTTGAATGTTTTCTGTGTACTCCCTCGGGATTTTCGGATAACCACCTAATCGTTCCCTTTAAAAGACATTCAAACATTCATCTTGATACTTGGTTGTGCTATGTGTTCAACTTCTATCACAAATTATACATTTCATTAAGACTAGTCGTATCCAAATTATTTATTATTATTATTATTATTATTATTATTATTATTATTATTATCGGGCTGCCTCCCGGTAGCGCTTTTGGTTAACGTTGTTTGCTCGACAATCCTGCAACTCAGCCTGGATCAGGCCACTTTAACTTCCTTCCAGCCACTACATCGTGTAAGCTCTGATCATTGGTGTGGCGCATACAAGATCTAACACATGAGGTCAAGTTTCGATTGCTTTCCAAACACTTTTAATCCTTCCCATTGTAGACTTCTTCTTTTCAAACTTTCTCTTTAATTGTGCCTCCTTTGAGTTCTTCCATATCCCAACTACCAGCCATAACTTCCTCTAATGAACCACCGCCGTCATCCTCCGAGAAAACAAGTCGGGTGAAAATTCATCAAACTCAGTGACTTGACCATACCACACCCGAGGATGTCGAGGAAATGAACAATCAAAGGTTTCTCTTTGGTTTGTCCTATATAATGCTTGCACCTTTGACCATTCACTCGAACGGTGGTCACCATGACCTCTTAGTTCTAAAACACCGCCAGGAATAATTTGAAGAATTTCAAAGGGCCGGACTAACGCGTCCTCAACTTTCCAGAAACAGATGCAACCTGGAATTATAAAGTAAGACTTGCTCCCATCTTGAAATTCTCGCTTCTTCATTTTAGCATCATGAAGGAGTTTCATTCGTCTCTTGCTAATCCCGGGCACTCGTAGGCCCGAGTCTAAACTCATCCAAATCATGCAATCGCATCGATCGATGTTTACCACATGACTGGGCATTAAATTTTAAGAACTTAATGGCCCAATATGCTTTATGCTCTAATTCGAATGGTAAGTGGCAGGGTTTGCCATACACCATCTGATAAGGAGATGTACCCATGGGAGTTTTATAGGCAGTACGGTATGCCCATAGTACATCATCCAGTTTGAGACTCCAATCCTTTCTATGACTGTTTACAACTTTTTCCAGGATCCTTTTCAAACTCTGATTACTTCTCTCAACCTGGCCACTAGTCATAGGGTGATATGGTGTGCCAATTTTGTGCCGGACACCATATTTCTCAAGGACTTTTTCTAGTGGCCTGTTGCAGAAGTGCGTTCCCTCATCACTGATTAAGGCACGGGGACATCCAAATCTCACGAAGATATTTTTCTTGAGAAAGTTCATGACCGTTTTGTGGTCATTGCGAGAAGTGGCTTGAGCCTCCACCCATTTTGATACATAGTCAACGCAGACTAAGATGTATTTGTTTCCACAGGAAGATGGAAACGGGCCCATAAAATCAATACCCCATACATCAAAGACCTCACATTCTAAAATGGGCTTCAATGGCATGTCAAAACGCCTAGTTAGAGCACCGGTTCGTTGGCACCTATCACAAGCCTTGCAGAAGGCTTCTGAATCCTTGAAGATCGTGGGCCAATAGAAACCGGATCAAAGATTTTAGCAACGGTTTTCCAGGGACCAAAGTGACCACCGTAGAGTCCACTGTGGCATTGTTCAATGATATCACGTTGCTCGATTCGGGACACATCTTTCAACAATCCATCTTTACTGATTTTAAAGAGGTAAGGTTCATCCCACACGAAGGTTTTCAAATCGAGAGAAAAATTTCTTCTTCTCCACGATATGAAAATTCGGATTTAAATATCTGGAATCTGAGATAGTTGACGATAGAGGCAAACCACGGAACATCCGGAGTGCACTCGTCATATGCATAACATGCTCGAGAGGAAAGTAAAGGTCTATCTCTTGAGTTCTTTCTTTTCATCATTCTCGCATTCTAGAAACATGATCTCGCTACTATGTTTTCACCGCTCTTTTATCCTTAATTTGAACATCGAATTCTTGCAGGATCAAGATCCAACGTAGTAAGCGCGGTTTAGCATCTTTCTTTGTCATAAGATAGCGCGAGAGCGGCGTGGTCGGTCAAACAATGATCGAGGCGCCCAACAAGTAACTACTAAATTTGTCCATAGCAAAGACTACACCAATAATTCCTTTTCGCTTGTTGTGTAGTTCACTTGTGTGGGGTTCGATGTGTGTGATCAAGCGTAAGAAATGGGCTGGAATTTTCCCTTAATTCACTGACCTAAGACTGCTCCAACAGCGTAGTTTGATGCATCGCACATGAGTTCAAAGGGTAGGTTCCAGTCAGGAGAGATAAGGATCGGGGCGGAGATCAGTTGACTTTTAAGCTCATCAAACGCATGCTTGCAACTATCATCAAAATTGAAAACAATATCTTCTCTCGAGTAAAGTGGAAAGGGCTTAGCTATCTTAGAAAAATCCTTAATGAACCTCCTATAAAACCAACGTGTCCAAGGAAACCTCTTACTTCACGCACATTTTAGGGAATTTCATCTTCTCTATAGCCTCAACTTTTGCCCTATCTACTTCCATTCCTCTTTCTGATATCTTGTGGCCAAGAACTATTCCTTCGTCTACCATAAAATGACATTTTTCCCAGTTTAGGACTAAGTTCTTCTCCACACAGCGGGATAATACTTGATCAAGATTATCAAGACAAGTGATCAAAGGATTGACCAAAGACCGAGAAATCATCCATGAATATCTCCATACACTTTTCAACAAGCCCATCAAAGATTGCCAAGATGCATCATTGGAATGTAAATTTGGAGCATTGCAAAGATCGAATGGCATTCGCCTATAAGCGAATGTACCATAAGAGGCAAGTGAAAGTGGTCTTTTCTTGGTCATTTGGGTCTATGGGTATCCGGAAGTATCCGAATATCCATCAAGGAAACGATAGAATGCATGTCCTACCGCACGCTCAAGCATCCGGTCAATGAAAGGAAGGGAAATGATCTTTCATCGTGACTTCATTAAGTTTTCGTAGTCAATACTGGACTCTATAACCGATTACTAGTCTCAATGCTATTTCTTCACCCTTTTCATTCTTTTCTATAGTAATTCCTCCTTTTTTAGGAGCTACTTGAGTAGGGGACACCCATTCACTGTCAGCAATTGCAAAAATAATACCCATGTCCAAAAGCTTGATAATCTCTTTCTTAATCACTTCTTGCATGTGAGGGTTGAGCCTCCTCTGGGGCTGTCTAACACACTTAGCACCCTCTTCAGTTTTGATCTTGTGCATGCATATGTCAGGAGATATCCCTCTAATGTCTCTCACTTGCCATCCGAAAGCCTTTTCATTCTTCCTTAATACATTCAACAACTTCATTTCTTCTAACCGGGATAACTTGGCAGAGATAATTAAAGGAAGCTTGTCACCTTCTCTCAAGAAAACGTATTTCAGGTGCTGAGGCAAAGGTTTAATTACCAAATCCGCAGGTGGTTCTTCTAAACTAGATTTAAGCTCCCTGTTCGGTAAAAACGTGTTTTAAATTTATAAACCGAAACACCCCAAGTATAAGGTTCGTAGTATAGGGTGTTTACGGGTCGTCCTAAGGGAGTGGAATGTTTATCGGATCAAAGTGCAATAATTAAATCGATTATGTCACGAATATTAACTAAAACTAGATTTAAACTAGGGTTTATACTAATTATGAAATAATGAACAGTAAAAACGATGATGAACAGTAAATTTGCAGAAAAATAACAATTAACAACTAGGGTTCCTAAAATAACTAAACTCAACAAACAAAGTTGATGACGAATGAATTGGTTTATCAAATGATTAAAACAAAGGCAAGGCAATGGGAATCCACCGATCAACCAACCCAACCCCAACTAGACGGCAAGTTAAAGATATAATTTTTAGTAATGATCTATCACGAATTCGATTAAATTTCTCTAAACGAATTCTAGGGTTTCGTTTTCTTTTTCAGGTAAAACAAAACGACATGCAAAACACGAACACGAGATTATCTCTAATACTCTTACTCAACTAACTATGATCAATCTCTTGAAACATAATCAATCGCATCAATTGAAAAGGTCACAACTTGAACAATACTTTCATATAAATTCAAAGCATAAAAGATGGTTTCATCGATCTCTCGATTCGAATAAAACGTAAACGATAAAAAACAATATCCAATTGATAAAAACTATAACTTTACTCACTAAACATGTAGCAAAAATCTCTAGTTGGTGTTGATGTTGATCGGTTTCATCCGTTGTCCCACCGCTGATGTGCATAGCCAACAACCATGATGTTGATCATGATCATTGGATGGGAATAAATCATCTTCTTTTAGGTTTGAAATTGCGGTCGCTACTCGAGGAAAGAAATGATTTCGCCGCTTCTAAATTGCGTGTGGAATTATTCGTGTTGAATTAGGGTTGATCACATCATTTGTATTTATAAGGAAATAAGGCGGCTACACTCAAAGTCGGCGCCGGACGCTAGTCAGTTCGTTGGGACGCCCGCCCACTCGCTTGAAATCTTCGAATCGGGCCGAAGTGGGATTGGACGACGCCTAGCCGGGCGTCCACTCAGCCGGCCCAAACTTCACGAATCAAAAATATCATCTGGGACGCCGTCCACTATCTTGAGGCGCCCGTTCGGTGGACGGCCGCTCAATAATCTGGACGCTTGATTCGTAGACGCTAAAACTTGATTTTCTCATATCTATCTCTTTCCAATCAAATCCAATCACCATTATCTCTTCCTCTTTAATTAAATCCGACTTGATCATCTTTGAATCACCTCTTGAGCTCGAATTTGTGCATCTATAACACATAAAAATATCGCAAAAATGTAATAATGTCCAATTAAATATAAATTCATCAATAAAGCGCATAAATTGACTAATTTTGTGATTAACTTATTAAAACACCACATGCTCAATATTTCGTCTAAACACTTATTTTCTTACACAAATAATACAAATACGGGGGAAATTATCATAAAATATAGCCTTATAAAACATATAAAAACACCCTTTACAACTCCCCCACACTTAAATCTTTGCTCGTCCCGAGCAAAACAATCAAAACTAGCTCACTGTATATGCAATCCAAATAGATTCCTAACTCACGTAACAAAAGATACAGCAACTATAGCAAGTGATACCAACATAGAGATAGATTCTGTGTGTGACAAGCCCTTTTCAATCTTCACAATCCTTTCGGACAAATACCCCTTCAAATAGTATAATGACTTTCCTAGTTATAGACAGTAATTGTTCCACACAAAGTCTTCCCGCGCACTCAGTAGGATAATCCCTACAGCATATCATTCGCTTTATACTGGGTATAAGTTAGACGATAACTTAGCCTTCAATTTTTTTCCACTTCTTTTTCTTTTGACGCACATCAGAATGAGCTTTTACCCGTCATGGTAGAATAGGATGTTTCGAGATAACACCCTACCTTACTCAAATCATCAGGTAGCTTTTCCTGACTGTCGTGAGCTTTTGGTCATCATAGTGGTATAGGACATTTCAAGATAATGCCCTACCGCACTCCAATCATCAACCAGCTTCCGACACACCCATTTACTTATATATATTTCTCAACTTCTTTTTTTCCAAAAACATTAGTTACGTTTCACTTATCACATTCAAACTTTCAGATATTCACAGTACACGTTCTGAACTTAGGTGTTACTTCACTGTTTCTATTAAGAACAAATCTCTCTAAGATAAATCACTAAAATAATGAAAGGATAAAGTTGAAAATTTTTGCTTCAATATCAAAGGCTTACGTGAATATGAAATGAATACTATCTCAAATCAGTAAAACATGCTATAATTATCTCACCAAGTTACATACAATCATCATTAGGAACTACAACTAGCAAGCATTTGTTTCAATTATATGCTCAAGATTTACAAATACCCAAGTGTAAAATTTTTAAAATTTCACCATTTAACAAAGATCACAAATATTTACTCATCTTATCATCGAAAATAAAGCATGAATTGCACCTTCACACTTAAATCACATTATGTCCTCGAATGTGCAAATAAAAGAAAAGAACACTTATTTGGTTCCAAAGATGGTTGTCGGCCAGTAGATTGGCAGTGGTCAGGTCGGAGCATGAATAAACCGCCGCACTCATATCGTGAATAGACAACATTGAAAGTAATAACTTGCAAAACTCGCTCAAAAGTATCTCGCAACACTCGACATAATGAGATAATCTCGGGTATACGGGTATATGAGTAAACATGTATACACATAAAACAACCACAATAGGACAAGGATAACCAACACACAACTCACCAAGGTTTTAATCCTAATAACCTAAAAACTTAACTAAAAAGAAATACTTAGAAGACTAGGCTGCCTCCTAGAAGCGCTTCTTTTATGTCATTAGCTTGACACAGATTTCAAAGTCAACCCGGATCGGGCCACTTTGGTTTGAGGCTAACCACTTCTCTGTCAGACTCAGAATGACTAGAACGAAAATGGTTTTCGCCACAACAACAAGTCAAGTGCGCGAGTAAATCATGAAATTTCTCTCCGAGACAACACTGACTCTTTTCTTCTTGTTCTTGTTTCTCGGATCTGGTGAGGTATGCTAACGGCTCAGGAGCATTGACTGAAGGATCTGCAAGGATAGGGGTAAGAATGTCATCATCCACCCCAAAGAAGTTGGATGGAATCTCTTCACAAATAAACGACTCAACCGTTTCATTTCTCTTTTGAAAGTATAGTACTTTCAGCTTTTCCTTGGGTTGCCCAAAGTATTTCTTAAGCCTGTGACCATTGACTTTGAACGGTTGATCGCCGTACCCTTTCAACGTAATGGCTCCACCAGGATGAACATCAAGAATCTCAAAGGGGCGGACTATCTAGATTTAAGCTTACCGAAAAGATGGAGTCCGGTGTTATACAAGAAAGCCATGTCTCCCACTTTGAATTCCCGATCTTTAATCTTAGCATCGTGGGCGCCTTCGTTCTTTCCTTGCTCACTTGGCGTTCTCGTAGGCCCCGAGTCCGAATTCATCGAGCTCATCTGATTAAAATAATCTTTTCTCACCACGAGTTGGCTATCGAAGTTTAAGAATTTAATAGCCCGATAAGCTCGTGCTCACTCTGACCGGTAGATGGCAAGCCTTGCCATAAACCATTTGGAAGGGTGACGTACCCATAGGGGTCTTAAACACAGTCAGGCGATAAGCCCAAAGTGCGTCGTCCAACTTCGAGACTCGGTTGGATCTATTGGAATTCACGTTTTACGCAAAATCCGCTTAAGGCTCCGGTTGCTTACCTCGACTTGGCCACTGGTTGGGGTGATATGGTGTACCAATTCTATGTTTGACACCATATTTCTCAAGAATTTTATCGGTGGTGCATTACGTAAATGCGAACCTTCATCACCGATAAGGGCTCTCAGGACGACCTAAATCTAGTAAAGATATTCTTTTGCAAGAATTTCTTTACAACTTTGTGATCATTGGTTTGGGTGGCTATGGCCTCTACCCACTTGGAAACGTAGTCCACACTGAGACTGAGAATATATTTGTTAGAGCATGATGATGGGAATGGTCCCATAAAATCAATGCCCCAGACGTCGAAAACTTCACATTCTCCATCATATTCGAGTCTCCTACTTTTGGCATCACATCACGGCCTTTGCAAAAGGCTTTGAGATCTTTAAACAAAGTAGGCCAGTAAAAACCAGCTTGAAGGATTTTTGTGACAGTCTTAGGTGCTCCGTAGTGCCCACCAGCGGGACCACTATGACATTGCTCCAAGATATCCAATTGCTCATGCTCCGGAACGCACCTTCTAAGCAACCCGTCCTTGCAAACTTTAAACAGATCACGGATCCTCGCATACGAGATACTTTAAATCGCTGAAAAATTTCTTCTTTTTCACGACACGTCATGTCTTCTAAATGCCCACTCGCTAAATAGTTAACGTAATCGAGATACCACGGCCTCAAAGTCTCTAGCTTCATTAATTGCTCGGTCGGAAAGTCAATGCTTATCTCCCCAGGGACTTCGCCACCCTCGTTCACTAGGCGAGATAAGTGGTCACTACAACATTATCACTACCTTTCTTGTCCTTAATTTCAAGGTCAAATTCTGCGAGATCGTAATCCATCCGAGTAACCTTGGTTTAGCGTCTGCTTTTCCCATAAAGTAGCGTAGTCTTTGCGTGATCTGCCCACACCACCACTTTGGACCCTAAAAGATAACTTCGAATTTGTCAATAGCAAAAGCGACGCCAAGAATTCCTTTTCGGTAGTGGCGTAATTGCATTGAGCTGGGTTCAAAGTGCGGCTAGCATAGTAAATCGGCCTGAACTTTTTATCAATTCTCTGCCCTAGAACTGCGCCCACGGTGTAGTTAGAGGCATCGCACATTAACTCAAAAGGTTTAGTCCAGTCGGGCGCGATTAAAATGGGGGCACTGGTTAGCTTATCCTTTAAGCTATTAAAAGCTTTCTTACACCCATCATCAAACAAGAACTCCACTTCCTCTTTCAGCAGGTTGGATAACGGCTTTGCTATCGTCGAAAAGTCTTTAATGAAACGCCGATAGAAGCCCACATGTCCCAGAAATCCTCGTACCTCCTTCACTGTCTTCGGGTATGACATTTTCTCAATGGCTTCTACTTTAGCCTTATCCACCTGAATACCGTCACTGGACACCTTGTGTCCCAAAACAATCCCTTCTTCGACAAGAAAATGGCATTTCTCCCAGTTAAGCACCAGATTTTTCTCAACACAACGTTGGAGTACCATATCTAGATTCTTTAAAATTTCATCAAAGCTGTCGCCATAGACTGAGAAGTCATCCATGAAGACCTCCATGCACTGCTCCACAAGTCCATCAAAAATGGCCAACATGCACCATCGAAAAGTCGCGGGTGCATTACACAAACCGAAAGGCATTCTGCGGAACGCAAAAGTGCCCGATGGACAGGTAAAAGTTGTCTTCTCTTGGTCATTAGGGTCGATGGCTATCTGAAAATAACCAGAATATCCATCGAGGAAACAATAATACTTATGACCTCTCAGTCTTTCTAGAAGTTGGTCAATGAAGGGCAGGGGGAAATGATCCTTAGCGGTGACTTCATTTAACCGGCGATAATCAATGCAAACTCTATAGCCAGTCACAAGGCGTAAGACAACTTCTTCCCCTTTTTCGTTCTTCTCCACAGTAATGCCTCCCTTCTTTGGCACAACTTGAGTAGGGCTAACCCACTCACTATCGGCGATGGCGTAGATAATCCCCATGTCAAGCCATTTGATGATCTCCTTTTTGACAACCTCCTGCATGTGCGGATTTAGCCTCCTTTGAGGTTGTCTAACCTTCTTTGCTCCTTCCTCCGTTCGAATCTTATGCATGCACACGTCTGGGCTGATTCCTCTGATATCGCCCACTTGCCATCCGAACGCGAGGATATGTTTCTCAAGCACCTTGATTAATTCTGCTTCTTGCTCCGGCTCGAGTTTAGACGAGATGATCAAGGGCAACTTATCACCGTCTTTAAAGAAGATGTATTTTAAGTGCTGCGGAAGTGGTTTCAACTCTAAGTCAGCAGGTGGTTGCTCTATACTAGATTTTAAGGGACCACCTTTTTTTCCTTGTGAGCTTGGACCGGTTGGTGAAAAACACCTCATCTTCACGAGGTGTAACCCCGAAAGGTATTGAATGACATCATCTAGAGGAATCCTCGCCGACTTCCGTTTGTTCTTTCTTATGCTTAACCATCTTCTTAAGTTCTTCTTCTTCAAGCTCTTACGCAATTTGCTCCCAATCATCCAACTCCCAATGAGTAGTTTCTTTCCAAATCTATTTTGTCCCAACTACCCATTAAAACTTCCTCCTCTCGTGAGGTTAAAGTCCGGGTTGGTTGAGCTCTTTCAAATCATCGCTCATCCCTAGAATGTCCTGATTCTCTCTGCTCACTATTAGGGCTCGGTGTGCGCAAGTTGTTGAGACAACTCAACATTGATTACGGCCCGTGGACGGTTATTTCCTTCTTCGTGAATTATAACATCCAGGGCTCCTATCTCCGTGAGCTCTTCATCGTGGTCGGATTCACCTCCATAAATTGCTTCAATGAATGAAATCTCCTGGTTCGAGACTTCCGCGAACTTTTTCCTTGCTCAAGGGTAACGGAAGTGTCCTCATCCTCAGTGATTTGGCGGTTTGGAAGTCAATGGTGGAGGCGTATGTTTAAGAAAGGCCGGCCCGAGAATCGGGGCATCTCTCTTGTCGACCGGTAATCCAAGATGACCCGGTCGATTGGAAAAACTAGATGTTTAACATGGATAAGGGCGTTGTTAACACAACCAAATTTGCTAAGCGGCTAGATCGTCCACCAATCAAGAGAGACGGACGCTCCTTTAGCCTTTTGTCCAGCCGAGACTCTTGCAGGCGTTCAATGGCATCACATTAACAGAGGCCCCGAATCGCATAAGACATTGTGGAACGTGTGGCCTTCAATCATGCAAGAGATTGAAGGTCGTCCGGGGTCACCTCGCTTGATTGCAACGCTCTGTGAAACCGTTGAACATTCTTGTCTTAGCACCTCCTCTGCCAGTTCCTTTAGCTTCTTTTTACTTCCACATCCTTAAGATACTTACAGCACTTAGGCATCTCGGTTAATACCTCGGCCAAGTGGCATAGTCACCATAGTATCTCTAAGCATCTTCCTCACTCCGTCATCTTGTTTGTCGAGTTTAGGATATTTCTCTTTTATTTGCCGGATAAGGAAGGGTTTTGAATGATTAATCATAGGTTGACTTTTAATGTCTTCATCCTCCTTATCCTTCCATCCGATTTAACTTCTCGGTTTTCTTTTAGTCGTGGGGTTGAGATACTGACTTCTCTTCTCAAAATCCTCATCACTATCCCCCGAAGAATCATCACCACTCGGCTCTTCCTCATGTTGCTTTCTTTGGCATTTAATTTTCGATTGCCCCTCCACGAACTTATGGCGTCGGGAGGGGCTACTCGCTTTCCGACATCTTTCGGTCCGGTTGTCTTACCGCTTCGAGGGTGGCGCATTCAACTCCTCCTCTCCATACTCCCATTGAGGTGTGATGGCGGTGCAAGCGTTGATATCCGCCTTAGGGTTTTTATCTCAGTATAACTCGGCAGTCTTCCTTGAGGTCCGCTTGCTTGTTGATCGACCATCGACCAATCTGTCTCTCCATCGTCTTTTGACCGGTGGCTAGTGTTTTCACCATGTCAACTAGCTCATCGAATTTCTTCCGAGAGGCGAGGTGGGCTGTTGATTTTGCGTTTGGGCCCAGTTACCTTGGGGTCTTGGGTTATTGGATGCACCAGGCGGTGTATAATAACTATTCCGCGGATTTCCCGAAAAGTCTTTCCCACACTCTCCCCTTCTAGTTGCTCGAGTATATCCATGGTTAGGGCATTTTCTCATTAATAGATTCAACCTCTCCCAAGCCTTTCCCACACTCTCCCCTTCTAGTTGCTCGAAAGTGGCTATATATCTTTTACGTTCCATTATCGTTCCAGGTGAAACGAATTTCAGAGCAAAGGCTCTTTTAACATCAGCCCAGTTATGAAGAGAGTGATGGGGTAAAGACTTAAACCATCGGTTTGCTTCACCCCTTAAAGCAAAGCGGGAAGAGTTTCAATTTAACAACTTCGTAGGAACGCCTGGGGTAGTGACCCGCTTCACATATTTGCACAAAAGTTGACAAGAAATCATGTGGGTCTTCTGCAGCAGTGCCATGGAATGAACTATTTTGGACCATCCCCACAACTCCATTCTTTAAATCAAAATGCATTCCTCCCATCTCCGGAGGCCGAATTGGTCTATGCCCTTCCAAGAAGTCTTGATCAAGATATGGCTCATAAGGGTCTTCTTCGCACAATGCCACTGACTACAGGGTCATTCTTTGTTGAACATCCCGATTCTTGGTGGATGTGCAAATGGTGCCTGGGGTTGTTCTTTGCATTCTTTGGTTTATCCAGGCTTCTTTCTTTATTCTTTGGTTTTGCAACATTTGAATCGTAATTGCGTTTAATTGAGCGGGATCCATGCCGGGAGGATTTTGGTTATTATTCCTTGGTTCTCCGGTTCGTCATCACTAGAACCGTGTTCGCTCATCTTGTCGAACTTGAAATAATCTTCTTCGACAATGTCTCGCGCTCAGTTCGGGTTAAATATAAGATTTCCTTCTTACTCTGGTTTGCATAAACCAGAGAAGCAGAACAGGAATAAATCAACCGTAGGGTTGATGAGAACGAGTTTAGAGAAGATTGGAGGATTTAGAAAAATAGAAGAGAAGAGAAGAGAAAAGTGGAATTTTCAGGGACTGAACTGGCGTTCAGTGTAAGTGGACGCTAGTTCAGAAAGGATTCAGGAAGTGAACGCTCGTTCAGAGCATTGAACTGGCGTTCAGAAGAAAGATGGGGGCAGACGGGCGTTCAGTATGGGTGAATGCTCGTTCAGAAGGTTTTTATTATTTTTTTAGTTTTTATTTTTTTTTATTTATTTATTATTTTCTTATTTTCGAATTTAGAAAAAGATTTAGAAACAGAAACAAGAAAAGAAACCTACCTACGAAAAATTTAAAACAGAAAAGGCACTAAGACGGTAAAAAAAAACGTGTTGAAATCTTCTAGGGCCAAAACGGAGGGGAAAACAGTGGATTTTGACCTCGAAAACGGCACTGAACGGCCTACGGCGGTTCACCACGTCGTCGGCGTCGGAACGAGCTTTCCGAATTGGGGTCCTGCGTTCCAAACGGACACTCGAGCCGAAAGTTACGGCAAAAATACTACCACGTGCTAAAAGCGATCCCTTTTGACACAGAAAACTGTCCTACGTAGAATCCGACAACCGTTACCGACTCCCCGGCAACGGCGCCAAAAACTTGTTCGGTAAAAACGTGTTTTAAATTTATAAACCGAAACACCCCAAGTATAAGGTTCGTAGTATAGGGTGTTTACGGGTCGTCCTAAGGGAGTGGAATGTTTATCGGATCAAAGTGCAATAATTAAATCGATTATGTCACGAATATTAACTAAAACAAGATTTAAACTAATTAAACTAGGTTTTATACTGATTATGAAATAATGAACAGTAAAAACAATGATGAACAGTAAATTTGCAGAAAAATAACAATTAACAACTAGGGTTCCTAAAATAACTAAACTCAACAAACAAAGTTGATGACGAATGAATTGGTTTATCAAATGATTAAAACAACGGCAAGGCAACGGGAATCCACCGATCAACCAACCCAACCCCAACTAGACGGCAAGTTAAAGATATAATTTTTAGTAATGATCTATCACGAATTCGATTAAATTTCTCTAAACGAATTCTAGGGTTTCGATTTTCTTTTAGGTAAAACAAAACGACATGCAAAACACGAACACGAGATTATCTCTAATACTCTTACTCAACTAACTATGATCAATCTCTTGAAACATAATCAATCGCATCAATTGAAAAGGTCACAACTTGAACAATACTTTCATATAAATTCAAAGCATAAAAGATGGTTTCATCGATCTCTCGATTCGAATAAAACGTAAGCGATAAAAAACAATATCCAATTGATAAAAACTATAACTTTACTCACTAAACATGTAGCAAAAATCTCTCTAGTTGGTGTTGATGTTGATCGGTTTCATCCGTTGTCCCACCGCTGATGTGCTTAGCCAACAACCATGATGTTGATCATGATAATTGGATAGGAAGAAATCATCTTCTTTTAGGTTTGGAAATTGCGGTCGCTACTCGGGAAAAGATGCATTTCTTTGCTCTAAATTGCGTGTGGAATTATTGGTGTTGAATTAGGGTTGATCACATCACTGTATTTATAAGGAAATAAGGCGGCTACACTCAAAGTCGGCGCCGGACGCTAGTCTGGTTCGTTGGACGCCCGTCCACTCTGCTTGAAATCTTCGAATCGGGCCGAGCTGGGATTGGACGCACGTCTAGCCAGCGTCCACTCCAGCGTCCAAACTTCCTGAATCAAAAATATCATCCTGGACGCTCGTCCACTATCTTCAGACGCCCGTCAAATTTGGATGACGGCCGTTCAATAATCTGGACGCCAGTTCAGAGACGTGAAAACTTGATTTTCTCATATCTATCTCTTTCCAATCAAATCCAATCACCATTATCTCTTCCTCTTTAATTAAATCCGACTTGATCATCTTTGAATCACCTCTTGAGCTCGAATTTGTGCATCTATAACACATAAAAATATCGCAAAAATGTAATAATGTCCAATTAAATATAAATTCATCAATAAAGCGCATAAATTGACTAATTTTGTGATTAACTTATTAAAACACCACATGCTCAATATTTCGTCTAAACACTTATTTTCTTACACAAATAATACAAATACGGGGGAAATTATCATAAAATATAGCCTTATAAAACATATAAAAACACCCTTAACACTCCCCACTTTTCAACTCAACATCACTGAGTTTACTCAGTGGTCCCACTGCCAAAGCTTCACCATTCAACGAACCTTCATCATCTTCAGATCCTAGTTGTTCTAGACTCACCCAACCATGATTATTCAGATTCTTTACTAATCGCTCATACTCGATCTCAATGACCATGACTTGCTTTTCTATATAGTCGTTAAAGTCATCGAGACATGTCTTCAATGGAAAAGCGGTTGGATAATCAGAGGGTCTCTGAATAGCTTTAGAGACATTGTAGCTCACCTCCTGATCACCAACTCGTATAGTCACTTTGCCACCATCACAATCAATGAGGGCTCTGGCTGTAGAAAGAAAAGGTCTGCCGAGTATTAAAGGAACATTCTCATTATTCTCGATGTCAAGGACGTACCAGTCAACTGGGAAAGTGAATCTATCGATTTGAACTAAAACATCCTTTAACATCCCAGCAGCTTTCTTGGAAGGTCTATTACCGAATTGAAGATTCATGGTTGTGGGTTCTAAAAGATTATCTAAACAAAGTTGTTTACAAACAGACAATGGCATCAGACTAATGGATGCACCTAGGTCACATAAAGAATTTGGGAAGACTAAGCCTCCCATCAACAATGTTAGCACAAATTTCCCAGGGTCACCCCTCTTGATTGGCAACTTATCATAATCAATCACAGAGCAATTCTCACCAATTAACTGATCCATGTCTTCGAGCTTCTTTTTGGAGGATACAACATCCTTGATGAACTTTGTATACTTAGGCATCTCAACTAAAACATCAGATAATGGAAGATTTACCTGAGTATTCTTCAAAAGATTAAGCACTTTCTCATACTTTTTGTCTTCATGCAAGGAGATGTTATTTTTTCTGGGTGGAAATGGAAGTTTCTTTAAATCATTCTCAGAAAACACTTGCTTTGAGGATGAACTAACAACTTTATCTTCCAAATCTTTCCACCTCACCACCTTTTCACCTTTCTTGCCAGTCAGGGGATCAGCCACCTGACTTCCACTAAACTCTTCATTTCTCGGGGATCACCACCACGAGTCTCGTCATCTAGAACCGGGGCATGGATATGCGACTTCCCTCTGCCTCATCATTGGCGGGGAGGGGTTATTGGTTTCCTGGTTCGGGTACCACTAAGTTGAGTGCCCGATCTTAAATTCATAGCACCGGCCTCTCTCTACTATAGGAATTGTGGGAACTAGATCGATTGCATTGGCTTTGATTTAAATCGGTTTGAGCCACTTGACCACCTTTGGGGTTCTTTCTCGGTGAAGCCGGGTAAGCGCCACGAGTGGTGCAGAAGCTTTTGGTCAGCTACTTGCCCGAGCTTCCTCTCAAGATTCTTGATTGTACTGAGAAGGAATTGGAAATTATTATTCTGCTCCTTCTGATAGGAGTCCAATTTAGTGTCAAGATCACAAGCTTGAGAGGGGCCTTGAGTGTTCTGAAAGTTTTGTGGGAAAGATTGGATATACCGACTTTGAAACATAGGATTTGGATTGTTCGGCCAGTTCTGGTTGAACCTCTGATTTTGATTAGGAAAATTCATATTATGGTTCTGATTGAAGTTTGGATTTTTATTAAAACCCTGGTTTTGAAAATTGCTTTGGCCAGAGGCGATTGTTGAATCTTTGATTTTCTTTGGCCGTTGAAAGCATTAATTTCGGGCCGTTTCTATCCACCCATAGGATGTAAACGAGCGGTATGCCCCACATTATCACATGTCTGACATGTGACTGGACTGAACTGTCCCTGATTATGGATAGTATTGACTTGATACGCAGGATGGGAAAGAAACTGACACTGGCCAACCAAATGGCCAGGTTGACAACAACTTTCACAGAACAGAACTTGAGAATTCCGAGAGAATGACCGGATTACGATTCGTAGGATTAGCGGATATTTTGAGAGCCGCCACTGCTTTTGCAAAGATGGCGATCGATTTTGCATGTTCACCTCCTCGATCCTAGCTGGAGGAGGTGTCTGGATAGCGTGAGATGAAGGGGCGTAGTTCTACTTGGAAATATCTTCAAATAACTGCCATCCCTCTTCAGGTGTTTTTCTTAAAAATGCCCCTCCCGATGAACTATTGACCATACCCTTGGTGAGTTCGGTCAATCCACTCGAAGAAAGTGTTGACTTGCCTCTGCAAGTCTAAACCATGATGAGGGCATTTCGCAGAGAGCCTTAAATCTCTTCCAAGAGTCAAAGAAAGATTCATTTTCCTTTTGGAAAAATGTGAAGATTTCACTCAAGCATCGGGTCATTTTGGATGGTGGGAAATATTGACTCAGGAACTCGTGCTCGAGTTCGGCCAGTTGTAATCGACTCGGCAGGCATAGAGTTGTACCACTCTTTCGCTTCCCTCTCAAGGAAAGCGGGAACAATTTCAATTTAATTGCATCCTCATTAACCCCCTTGTATGCGAGTTGTACCACATATTTCTAAAAATGTGTGTACGTGAGTGTGAGGATTCTCAGATTGAAAACCGTGAAAGATAGATGCGTGTTGCATCATTTGAATAAGACCTGGTTTGAGTTCAAAGGTTGCGTGATAATAGCCGGTAAAATGACAATTTTGGTTGACTCTGACTTCACCAGGCATGGCGTAGTCAGCCAACGTGTGTCTTTCATTCGCAGCCATGATAATGATTTCTTCAATCTCCTCTGCTAAACGTCGTTCGAAATCTTGATCGGCCGTGTTCTCTTCGTCAGGAAGAGCAGAAGCACGGACTCTTCGCTTGTTTGGTCTGACTATGGTTCGTTCGAGGTCAGGGGTGTAAAGCAGTGGACCTTTCTGACTCCGAGTTTGCATAAACCAATTCGAACACCAACACCTAATTCACGAGGTTTCGGGGTTTTTTTTTTATTCCTTATGCTTCCGCAGAGTGGGATTCACCGAAAATCCATCACCCAACCTCGACGATTGAAACGTGTTCCTTGGATTTTTTTTATATTTTTTTTTCTCTCTCCCGGTAATTACCGACTCCACTCGGTATTTACTGAAAAGTGTTTTTTTTTTTTTTCAAAAGGTGAAATATATATATATATATATATATATATATATATATATATATATATATATATATATATATATATATATATATATATATACAAGAGGACAAGATAAAGGAGGGAATATTTTTTTTTTTATGAGTAGGGGACAAGGGGACAAGATAAGATAAGGGGAATTTTTTTTTATATTTTTTATTTTAAACCTACCTACGAAAAACTTGATAACAAAAACTAGAAAAATTAATAAAACTAGACAATCGTGATCGAAGTCCCCGGCAACGGCGCCAAAAACTTGTTTTTGGTTCCGTTGGCGGGAATACTCACCACTATATTACCTTAGAAAAATTTAATAATGAACTGGACAACCGCACCGATTCCCCGGCAACGGCGCCAAAAACTTGTCTCGGATTTTATGCAAAGCAAAAATAAACAAGTAATAAATAAATCCGGTTTACCCCAAGTACAGGGATCGTAGTATAGTGATTAAAAACCGGAGTCGATCCACAGGGAATCGAGGTTGGTCTAGTTCTTAATTTTTTAAAAGTGTCACGAGAAATAAAAACTAAAAACAAAAACAAATAACTGGACAGAGGGTTGTCAATCCAAAGCCAGGAAAGATAATTACGAACCGAACTAACTAAGTTAATTCTAATCTATAAACTAAGAAGACAATAAAAATTGCTACGATTACTATGATGAAGAAGAAGCAAAACAGCACAACGATTTTTCTTTCAAGTAATTTTACAACGAACAAGCAGTGATCCACCGATTCCAGAACCCTCAATTTCTACTCCAGATTATCTTGTGGTGATTTAACAAAATTGTGATTCACCTATCGTGGGTATGAATTTCTAATATCTTAGAAATTGCCTATTAATCTCTTATCTTTCGATTTTAAAGATTAACGCTTTCATAACAAAGGTGTGAAATTATTTCAATTTCTTAATCTAGATATCAACCTAACAACTCTCGTTATATATAGGTTAAAGATCCAAACTTTCCTATGGTGATCTAGTTTAACAACGACTCTTGTCAAACGTTAAATATCAAACAGCAACCATCTCTCGATATAAATTGCATAACAACAATCAAAACATAGAAAAGATACAATTTTTATTAAAACTTACAAGATAATCCAAATTCGAAATCAATATGTTGCTAAGAATCGGTTTCACAGAGCTTGTTCCAACGTGCTTTAGCCTCTCATCATCATATGTACTTAGCTATACATATAGTTAATATATATATACATAAATATATAGATATATATATAAATACATAAGTATATATATAGATATAAATGTATAGATCTATAAATATATATATAGATACATAACTATATATAAGTACATAAGTATATATATAAGTATAATTACATAGATCTATATATATAAATATAAATAGATAGATATATATAGTTATAGTTATATAATGAAAGAAACGAAATACGGAAAGAAATGAAAGAAAAAACGAAGAACGGAAACGAACGAAATGAAAACGATATTATAACATTACTACAACTTACAAATACATATATCAATATAGATATATATAGGCCCCGAAAAACGTAAAAAAATATAAGGGAGGAGATAGGAGAAGGAGGGGGAAGAAGGGGCCAAGGAAAGTGGTGGAGAAAGGGGTCTATTTATAGGATTTTTGTTGTTCGAACCGAGTTAAAGGTTAGTTCGAACCGAGTTTTGGTATAATGCCCATAACTTGAGTTGTAGACCTCCAATTGACATGATTCAAAATCCGTTGGAAAGTTCTTTCAAAGATATAAAACTTTCATCAAGGACTCGTCCCCTGAAAATGCCTCTAAGTTGGGTCGCATATTCGTCGAAGATATTTTACGGTATAAGCACGTAGGAAAACCGACCCGTTGAACTTGTAAGCTTGTGGTATATTCTTCCATCCTTCAAAATACATATTTTTAGGCGTCAAAACATATTTTTACGTGGGATATTTTGAAAGCCTTGATCACCAAGTTTGGGGGTCGACTCGAATCAAGCTTTCTTCAGTCACGCAAAATTCTCGTCTCGTGATTCAGTCTTCAGTTCCGTTTCCGTAGTAAATCTTATCTTTTTTATCTGAACACAAAGAAACGAACCACGAGTATTTCTGACAACAAAAGTTTTAACAGTACAATACACATATATATATATTTGTCATTATCACAAAGAAAACGAGAGAAAGAAAACAAAAGAAGACAAAAAGAATCAAACAAAAGACAAGAGGAATATTTAGGGGCCCACAAGGAATATTTTGATTCTTTTGAGATATATATATATATAGATAGATAGATAACTACTACATATATATTTTGATAAAACTTTGTAATTATGACTTGAGTTGATATAATAATGCTCAAAATCCGAACCTTATCGTCTTTTAATCATCTTTTAGATCGAAAATATGTATCTACAAGACATCAAAACATTGCAAAGTGTAATCACATTCATAAAGATAAGAAATCAACAATAAAAACACATATATTAACCAACTTTGCAAATAAATCATTTAAAACCTCACTTGCTCAATAAACCGATTAAACACTCATTTTCTATGCAAATTATATAAATGTGGAGAAAATCATTATAAAATATTTCATTAGAAATCGTATAAAATCACCCTTAACAGTAAGCCTACGTCATCATACGTTAATATCAAAAGCAAAGCGGAAGACTTAAAAGATCAACTTGGGAATGTCAAACGACAAACAAAACAGATCAATCAAAGTTCCAAATCAAGTCTAAGAACATCCTCAAAAGAAACAACAGAATTAAATGTTGTTTAAAGTATTACAATCCCAAATATAAAAAATTAAATAAAACGGGAAGCTAAAAGTCTAGTGGCATCTCAAACGTTAAACCTTTACAATTTCCAAAGTGATATTGAAACAATGAAAAGTAAATAAAACTTCATCTCGAACTCCAAGCTCAAACGTCTGTACCTTGACTATCGTTATAGCCAAACTCATCCACCTGCTAATCTTCTCGGGGTAGGGTACAATAAGGAAATGGGGTAAGTACATTTTGTACTCAGTAAGGGGTAGAAAACCGGTAACACATATTGATCTACACATCTACCACATATGTTGCATTAAAATACACTTCCCTCTGTTAGGTCTGTTAGCAGCATCACGAGCAATTATCTATGTTACATTGTAATTCAAGGACACAATGCTCGAAATGATGGGTATGCACCGGGACATATTCAGCACCTCATATGGCACGGATGGTTCCGTGTGAAACATTTCCCAAAACCCGAATATTGTCCGTTACGTATGAGAAATGATTCCATGCTGCGAATCATAAATGTGCCTCACCAAGAATTACAACGTTTTAGCTTTTAGACTCATCACATATGTTTATTACGTAGTTAATCTAACCACCTAAGTTCATTCCACTTAAAAAGGGCTTCCTAAGGACATCTAGTCCTAGACAATCTAGATTAACTACCTAGCACGTTGTAAAAGACATCAATGACTACTAAACCAATGACCCCGTAAGGCCTAAATAACCGTCTTCTGGGCTACCACCTTCTCCCCGCAGAGGCTCTCAGTTGTGGCGATTGATGCTAAGGCACCTGAAGTCGGAAGTTAGACTTTGTCATTTAACATATAATGTTCCACATTAACAATAATGCCATATCGTATCGTGTAATACACATTATAATACAAAATTCATATAATAGGCTTTTACTGTAATATACCACACTTTTATTATAACCGACAACATGTATAGTATTTTGTTGTGAATATATATAAAGAAAGGGGGAAGGGGCCACAAGGACAAAAAAATTAATAAATGGGTCTGGAAGGACAAAAGTAACATTTTAATGATTATAAAGGACAAAAATCACAATTGTTACTTTAAAATTATTACTCCACGTGTTAATGTTACTTTGTGTTTCACAATTAATTGTTACTTCATAATTGTTACTTTTGTCCTTATTAAATTACAGTGTCTTTCTATCCCGATTTTTTGATAATTTTATCCTTCTGGACAAAAATCTATAAAGAAAATATAGTCACTCACTTTACACAATTATTCTTACTTTATATCAGTTAACTAAAATATATCATTTAGAAAAATTAGTACCATTCTGTACTAATTGTTACTTCATAATTGTTACTTTTGTCCTTATTAAATTACAGTGTCTTTCTATCCCGATTTTTTGATAATTTTATCCTTCTGGACAAAAATCTATAAAGAAAATATAGTCACTCACTTTACACAATTATTCTTACTTTATATCAGTTAACTAAAATATATCATTTAGAAAAATTAGTACCATTCTGTACGCATAACATATATCATCTTCTTTCTTGGAAATAGCATACATATATAATTTCTCTGTTTTTTTTATACTCTTTTTATTTGCTATTCGAAAATTGGTAGAGCAAGTGGGTATACGTCTCGACCCATTACTAACCAGAAAAACATATAAATTAAAACTGTGTCAAACAAAACAGAAGAAAATAAATAATAATAATAATAATAATTCTAGTATATTAATAATAAAATAATAGAATACAACTAATGAAATTTCTCCACGTTTACTAAGCCTGCTAGCCGAATTGGTTCTACGGGAATAGGATGGTTGCGGCGAGAGCTTTCCCTAAATACCACTTTTGAGAAGGGGAAATTCCACAGCTACCACTCTATTCCCCAAATACCACCTCCCATTTCGCGTTTTAGGTGTTTTTGAAACCAAACTAAAAACCCTAATTGAAAAGGGGAACCCCAATAGGGGATTTGAGGTCCTTAAGATCGTGCACATTTGTGGAAAAAATGGAAGAAAATCGCGTTTCAAAATTGTTGAAATTGCACTTGGGTGGTATTTTGGGATTTTGCCACAGAAAATGTTGGTAGCCACAGAAAAATCTCTGGTTGCGGCTCCGTTCCGACGCGCATATACTCAATATTAAATGCGGTACACATTAAACTAATTAAAAGCATAATTCAAATTAAATTTTCCGAAAAGAACACCCCCTTACCTCAATTGCGATTAAAACGACTTCCAAAGGCAAATTGAAAGCAAAAGGCTTGAATCCTTCAATTTCACAACCTCTACGAAAAATCTACGATCCAAAAACGACATACTACAATTAAAACAACCCTAAGCATATTTAAAGCTCAAACTTTTATCAATAACGATCAAGATTAATATTTTAGGGCTAAAACGAAAACTTACTGTTTTGCAAACGGTTAGTATGGAAATGATCGTCTTCTCACGGTGATCACTTTCTTCTACTGTTGCTTGCACAACCGATAATTCGATTATCCGCATGGTTGAAGTTTCTGTTCTTCCTTCTCCCCGCTCAAAGTCGTCATCCCTTTTTTCCATTCCCAGAAAATTTAACGTGAAAGAAATAGTGGGGTTTATTGGGGGATATTTTCATTAAATACCTTTTAATAAATCCTAATTAATAATTAACCCTTTTTACTTAAATAATTAGGATAAATAGTGATATGGTTATAACCAAATAACCAATTACCATTTTACCCTTAATGAAACCTCGGGGTGTTACACGTTTGGCAAGTATAAAATAAAATAAATTTTACTTTATACGTAAACCTCCACTACGTCGTATCGAGTTAAGCAAAACGGTAGCAAAAGACTCGGGTATAATTTTTTTTCAAATAACCAAGAATAGGAACCCAATATCTAAAGAGAGAAATGTAACATTTATTAAATTGCAAAACTAAACAAAACCAAAACGTATGAAACCTCCTAAAAGAACTAAAAGAAAATTACAACGTTTCCAAACAAATCTAAAGTATAAATAAAAGCAAACTGAAGTAAAATCTTCAACTTCGGCGTCCTTAAACGTCGTCGTCAAAGTCCCCCTCGAACTCTAGATTTACATATTCGTCTTCTCTCCCCCAAACACATAAATAAACATGCATTTGCGGTAAGTACATTGTACATAGTAAGAAGTAGAAGCTACAATTTAATTAGAATCTTTAACAGTTTTTATTTTAATAATTATCTTTATGAGACCGACTCGATCTAAGGTTCATTCCATGCCCATCGACACTTCATGACTATACGTTTATAGCTTAGCTTATCATGGATACATCATTACTCAAGGGCACTGTGCATGGCGTTCATCAGCCTGAAGATATACTTACTAAATAACGGTGATTAGCGCCGATTAGCTCCGGGGTCTCCCTTGTATGCGTATACGTTCGATGAATTTTCTCCACTACCCTTCAGCCTTTTGAGCCAGTAGCGTTGTTCACCTTTTATGAACGTATCACATCACCGATATGAAATAGTGCCTAACCGAGAATAGGTGACGTTTTATCTTTTACTATCACATGTGTAACTTTATTATTGTGTATTAACTAGCCTCCTATGTGTTTTCAAAGTGAAACTCACCTTATCAACTCTACTACATCACTTAGACAGCTAGACATCACATCCTATCAAGTACACAGACATTGATGAACTCTAGTTCATCAAAGCACAAGCCCTTTCATGCCCTTCCGACGGATCCAAACTTCAACTCCCTTTAAGAGTACATCCGGTGCCGAAACTAAACGAATCGGAATATCAATCGAGGCTTGTTCAATCTTAATTAATGTTATAAGATCAAAGAATTAACATTTAAAACTCATTACATGATTTAAAACAACATTCTCCTCAAAACAGGGGCCAGTGCGCACGCACTGAGCCTTTGTATGTAAAATTTCAAAATCTGCTCGTCTAGTGCACCAGCACTGGGTCTTGTGCGCCAGCACTAGGCTCCCGTAAATTTGCACTGTGTCGATGCGCCAAAGACCAAAGACCTCTGAATGTGAAATTTCAACCTGTCCTCCGGTCGTCCCAAGACTGGCTTGATGCGCCCGCACCAAGCGCGGCAACTTCCCAAAAACTCAGTTTTTGAACCCTAATCGATCCCAAACTTATTCTACATCAATATACTCAGAAAATAGCAGAAAACTTGACCTTTACAGGTCCATAACTTCCTATGATTCTTAAACAACTCGTAGCATGAATTTTAACATCCAAAACATCAACAAAAATCACAACTTAAACCCTATAAGCCGTAATTAACGTGTAGGAAGACCTTCTTACCTTTTAGCAAGCTAAACCAATTTCAAATCCTCAAAAAAACTGCAGAAACAAACACCTCCTGCAGAGAAACCTATACGATCAATCCGAATTTGCATTAAAATCGATCACACGCTTCCATAACACAACGAGACTACGAGAGACATGAGTTTTGATCCATCAAACTCATCCAAAACATCAGCTAGGTCAAAAAACATACCTCGAGAAAAGCTCCAACTTTCTAGTGATGAAGCGACGGCCTCCTCACGACGATTCCAACGCTCTACTCGAATCTGAAAACGGTTGAGATTCGACTTAGAATTCTGAAAAAGGCTCTCAGCCCTTTCTCCTTGCTCTTATGCGCAGGAAGGGAGATTAGGAGGTGGAAAATCTGATTTTCTAATAGGTTTTTACACAATGGGAATTATTTTTCCTTAAATAAGTTTTTGCCAAAATAACCTATTTCCTTAATTACCCTTAAAAACTCAGATTTTCATATATATATATATATATATATATATATATATATATATATATATAACTCGAAAATATATATATATTTATCCTGTAAACTTAAGTCAAATAAAGAAGTCAATTTAATAATATTTCGTTTTCGAACAATGACACGTCTGCCCTTTCCAGAAAACCGGATTATTACAATTGCTCTATAAGTCCAGAAATAGTCCATTATCTCTCTCGTGCTCCTAAAACCATCCAAAATATAAAAAAAACAGAGCATTCCTCGAGTTAATATATGTAAAATAAACACATAAAATACCACTACGAGCACTTGCAGCAGATACTGCAAATCTTTTAAACACTGTATTTTAAAGATTTCAACATTCAAATTTAGGAAAAGTAGCACTATAGTAGATACTCTATTTTACTGTAAACTACAGATTCTGCATTTATCCAGATTCTGTAAATTTTTCCTTATATCTAACTCATTACGTAAAATAGAGAATCTGATGCATTTCATCTTACATGAAGATTCGGTAAACTAGAAAAATATGTATTTACTGTAAAATAGAGTATTATTTTAGAAAACTGATGCAAGTGCTCTAAATATGGACTCATCACTCATCATAAGGAACCCGAAAGGATGCAGGTTGTCGATCTTTGTAAATGGTACGTAAGCAGTGTTTTTTTCAATCCTCTAGAGACATCAAGCAATGAGATCCTTTGTAACCTTATCTATTTATCCTTCCGAGTTAAGCTTTTACAGATGAATTTAAAGATGTATCTAAAAAACCTAAAATGCAACACTACTCTCTCATATTGAGATATAAAATGTTAATTATCTACCTTCGTATTGGCTTAAGCTTTGGGAATGATGATAGTTTATCATTGTATAAGAGCAGGAGGTCCCGAGATTAAAGCCGTTGCAAGCATAGTCTACCACACACACACACACACACACAAAACAATTGTTACAAGTGTTGGGCCGGCCTATCCCCCTTCTTATAGGGCCACATTTGAGGGAGCGTATTGAGATATATAATGATAATTATCTACCTCCCTATTAGCTTAGGCCCACACTTGAAGGGCATATATAGATATATAATGTTAATTATCTATCTACTCATTAGTTTTAACTTTTGGGAGAGATGGTATATACTTCAACCTCTCATAAGAGCACTTGCATCAAATTCTAAATTTTAAAGTTTTAAACACATAATTTTCTAATTTACAGAATCTTTATCCAAGATGAAATGCATCAGATTTTCTATTCCACATAATGCAATGGCTATAAAGGAAAATATAAAGAATCTGGATGAATAATGTAGAGGAAATTTTACAGAATCTGTATTTTTCAGTACATAATAAAGTATCTGTTGCAGTGTTATTTTTTTAAATCATAACGTTGAAATCTCTAAAATACAGTTTTAAAGGTATTACAGTTTCTATTGGAAGTGCTCTAAGGCATTTCCGTAGGTAACTCATTCTCTTATTTGCAAACGACCTTTTTTTTCTCGACGTGGCCAAAACAATGTTAGAGCACTTGCAATAGATACTGTAAATCCTTTAAAAACTGTATTTTAAAGATTTCAACATTCAGATTTAGGTAAAGTAGTACTGTAGTAGGTACTTTACATTTTACTGTAAACTACAGATTCTGTAAAATTGCCTTTACATCTACAGCATTTACCCAGATTCTATAAATTTTTCTTTATATCTATCTCATTATCTAAAATAGAGAATCTGGTGCATATTATCTTAGGTAGAGATTTTGTAAACTAGAAAATTATGTATTTAAAACAGTAAAATAGAGTATTATTTTAGAGATTCTGATACAAGTGCTCTAAGGCAACTGATGCAAGCAACTAGCCAAAATGTTTTTCTAATTTTGAAACTTTGTCCGAGCCATGCATTAAGAAGATTGTTGGTTTTAACAATCATTTGAAACTCTTCAATTCCTTTCAATTATTTGGGGTGTCATGTCTTAAGCATTGTTATTTTAACTATCTGATTGATAAAATTATTTGAGGTGTCACATGCTTCCTTTGAGGGTAGGCATCAGACATATGTCCTGGTTGCCCACACCTATAACACTTTTGTCCTTTGTTCTTCATATAAAGGTCTGCTGCCGGTTTTCATTGATTTTAATCCCTTTCTACTTGTTGTTCCCTCCTCCTCTGCATCAATTACTTTTGGTTGAAGGGAGCTCCTTAATGTTGGGTGATTGGCTAGAGTAAATAATCTTCTGGTGGAGGATTTTTTTGCTAATCCTTCTTTGTATTTGTTTCTCCATAGTGTATGCTAGCTGCACAACTCCACTCAAACTCCAGATAGGAGTTAGTTCTAACTTTTCTTGAAATTCTTCACTCAATCCCCCAATGTAGCGTACAATTTGGACATCTTCCTCTTCTGGGGTGTTGTTCCTAGCCCTTAAATTAAAGAATTCCTTTGTGTACTCTTTCACTGACCTCCCATGTTGTTTGCAATAGTAGAAGTATATCATGGTCTGTTTCATATAGTTAGCAAGCAAGAACGACTCACCAATAGTTGTTTCATTTTAGCCCAGGTGTGAATCTTATTCTTTCTTTTCAAAACCCTATTATTTGGTACTTGTTTAAACCAAGCCCTCGCCCTTCCTTTAAATTTTTAAGAAACTAACTTGCATTGGATCTAGGGGTCTCATACCTTCAAAGTAGTCTTTTGTGAAGTCAACCCAGTCCAGAAAATCTTCTGCGTGCATATTTCCATCAAAATTTGAGATCTTCATCTTCAATCAGAAAGAATGCGCTGCTGGGGTTGTACTATTCCTCACCAGAAGCCCTTGTCCTCCATTTCTTTCATACCTAAGTCGATTCCAATCTAAAAACTCTACCTCAGTGTCGGAGCTATCCTTATTCGAGTCATGTGTCTCCCTAAGTTGTCTTGAATCTGCCGAATATGACTGGGCTCTCCAACGACATCTTTACCTTTGTTGTTCCATTGAGTTTTGGGCTAGGAATACTATCCTCCTCTCTCTTCTTGCCGGCGTTCGAGGAAATTCCTGACCCACCGGATGAAGATCTTTCCTCAGCACACTTTGACCAAGCATTAGATCTGTATTCGCATTTCTTGCCTCTCGCACAAAAGACTCAACCATTTCCTGAAAGGACTTCAGATCTCGATCAATGTAGGAGATCCGGTGTAAAGTCCCACGTCGGTAAAATAATATCTTGCTCACCCCCATATAAGTGTGAGCATAAAGGTCTTGTCAACTCGGGTTATCCCTTTTAGACCAAGTGAGGATGACGGTCTAAGCAGTTGACCTGATCATTTATGACCCATTTAGCGCTACTAGGCCCGGGGTCTGGGCGATTTACAATATGGTATTCATAACCGACTATTAAACGGACCTAAGTGACACATCGCGAGGGTGAGGGCCACCTCTAGACTCATCTGGTAGGGACGAAACTGGGACAAGTCCAGTGGTAAGAGTCTCGACCAAGCCCTGGCGAGGACGTCAGTCTCTTATAAGAGGGGAGAATGTAAAGTCTCTCATCGGTAAAATAATGTCATGCTCACCTCTATATAAGTGTGAGAAATAAATGTCTTGTCGACTCGGGTTATCCCTTTTAGACCAACTGATCAAGGACGATGGTCTAAGCAGTTGACCTGAACGTTTATGACTCATTTAGTGCTCCCAGTCCCGGGGTCTGGGGGCATTACATTTGGATAGCTACTGCGTCGTGATCTGCCATCAGTGGACCCTAGGAGAAACCAAGGCTCTTGATACCAAATAATTGAGATAGCACTTTATTGAAGAAGAAACAAAGGAAAACACAGAGCAAGCTCTGAAAGTTAGATTACAAACAAGATGAAACTTACCGAATGCAAAGAGAATCTAGCTATATATGCTGTTGCTACTGCAGAACTATTCTAACAAAAAATGCAAATGCAGGAATGTAAAATGCCAGCTACAAAATATGCCAAAAGGTTTGTGTAGACGCGGGGTCCTACAGTCCACGTGTATTAAGGATGTCCCTACATCACAAGTAGGTCTCAAACTTGTCATGCACTCAATTCTTGTTCTAAAGGCTCCATCAAGACCACAAGTAGATCCTAGACTCATCTTTAATATATTAGCTGAATTCTCAAGGGCACGGGCAGGTTTTTGGCTTATGAAAGGTAATTATCACATTGCATTGACATGGCCTTTCATGACTAGTTTTACAAACATATCAATTATAGAGCAAGACCTATGACTGAAATCAAAGGTCAAATAGCCCTCTGTGTTTCTCCGATGGGTCTATCCACCTTTCATGAAGGAAATCTCCCTTGGTTGCAAGCCTTGTAATGAGGTTGTTTGAGACTTGGAACCAAATTAAATGCTTGAAGGATCTCGGTTCTCAATCATAAAAAACTCTCAGTAAGAATACACACATTAACATCAATTGACACTAGTAAGGGGCCCTAAAAGCTCTTTTAGGTGGCTATTTCATGATACACTGTTGGGACATATTGCCTACACTCTTAAATGATAAGGAAATAAAGTAGCACTTTATTAACACCAATTGGTTTTAGTACAACGGTAAGCGCTTGATTCTAACATGGTATCAGCGCGAGGTTATGGGATCGAACCCTGGATGGAACATTAATTAAAAAAAATTATGCAAGTGTTGGGTCAGATTGCCCACACTTGAGAGGGGTGTTGGGAGAGATTGCTCATACTCTTGGAAAAAAAATTGTCCAAGTGTTGGACAAATTGCCAACACTTGAGGAGGGGTGTTGGGGCAGATTGCCCACACTCTTAAATGATATGGAAATAAAGTAGAAAATTTATTAACACCAATTGGTTTTAGTACAATGGTAAGCGTTTGATCCCAACATCTACAAACATGTGGGCGTTATAGCAATGTCTCAGATGACTAGACGCTCATGCTGCTCTATGCTAGTGCTAGTCCTGCTATATAGAGGTATAATTGAGTAGAGTTGAGTCGATGTTTTTTAAGGATCGAGCTTGCTGGTAAAGTGTATCGTGTGTGGAGTGATTTACGGGACAGATCCATAAATCACGGATGTAATTATGGATAGTTAAATGTAGAAAATAAGTAACTCGAAAATAAACATTACTTTATTAAGTAGATCTAATAAAATAAAACCGTGACGATGTAGATCTAATGAAATAAAGTTATTACGATCTAGATCTAACAAAATAAAGTTATTACAGTATAAAACTAAAAACAAAGCTATCACAATACAGATCTAACTAGAAACAAAGGAAAAAGTAAAGTACGATGCATAAATAAACAACAAACCGAGGCGAATATGTTACTCTTTCCTTAAGATAGATTGCTTTGGTATGGTGCCCACGGGAGTAGCAACTGCCTCCCAAGATACAACGGCTTACGTCTTGGATTGAGCGGCACTTCAACAATCCAAGCTCCGGCGAACTTACATAGTGCAAACTCTTCGACTCAAAACTAGAACTATATGCTCGACCTTTTAGTAGTGGAAGACTCGAGAGAAAACTGAATGCTTGAACTTTCATCCATGGTTTGTTTATATAGTGGAGAGAATGTGGCATTTGTTGAATATTATTGGCCGAATTACATCACAAGAGTCGGCCAACTTTTCCCTTTGGAAAAGTTATTCTAGCCGACTTTGATTAATCACGTTGGTTAATTTAACTGACTTAATCATTGCTTCTGATTGGTCGGATGACTCAATCGCTTGACTTTTCCCTCAAGAAAAATCTGATCTAGGCCAAAAATAATTATTCACACGCTAATTAAGTCTTGGCCGACTTAACTATGCATTTCACAACTATTCTAGAACCTTCCAACCGCCTCACAATTAGATAACTAATTTTTGGTTAGGTCGAATGACTCAATCGCTCGACTTTTACCTCAAGAAAAATCTGATCTCGGCCGAAACTAAATATTCACACGCTAATGAAGTCTTGGCCGACTTAATTACGTGTTTCCACACTATTCTGGAACTTTCCAACTGCCTCACAATTAGATAACTAATTTCTGGTTAATTTCAAAAGAAATTTTGTCCAAAAAATTAATAGTAACAACTGAGTCGAGCTCAAGCCGAGCCGGATACTTGAGCTCACAAGCCTCAAGTTGCCTATGTGGGAGATTGAGTTGAGGTCCTCCCTTCAACTCCTATCTCCTACACATTTTCAACCAATATTTGACATTAATTTCTCATTCACCCGATATCCAAAACGAGTGATTCCAAAGCCAAACATTATCTACTCTGTGAGTAGAATTTTTAGACGTAATAAGCTCCCGGTTAATCTCACCGAAGCGTATCCGAAATTCACACGACCTTTTCAACCCATATAAATAGGATATCTCCACCCCCACATGAATGAAAATAATTGCAAATGCAAATGTAGAAGTCAGACGGAAAAATATTTCATCAGGAGAGGTAGTTTCTGGCCTTGAACCTGCCTTAGTGAAGTACTATCGAATTACGCGGCTGATCAGTGAACTAGGCCTTGAACTGTTCAGCCTTTAGTGTAAACCAAGACAATAGCACTCACACTATATTTCCCCTAGCACCTTTCGGTTCTCATGGTTGTGTCCGTCTCGCCTTGGACAACATTTTGTTTCAGAACGTGCTTTAGAGAATTCAAGCCACCAAATTCTCACAGAAGCGGGCCCACTCCACACTTACATAGGTGACCTCCAATCAAAGGTATTCTGCCCTACCCTATTTGAATATCAAGATATATGAATCATTAAAAGCTTTGCTTAACCTCACTCCCTCTACAGACAACACTTTTATTCTCTCAGAATGGGTAAGTGCTAGACTGTTCCTTATAGTTTAGTTGTTCCTTTTGAACCATGATCTTGGGATCTCCAGTCAACATGGTTGGGTTGCCACTACAAGAAAACATGCGTAATAGGATTCAGTATCATTCCGGTTGTCAAGATTGACATCTGATCTCTAGCTAAACCTTTTGTACGCGGATCCGCAAGATTTTCCTTCGATCTTATATAATCGAAATCACACCATTAGAGATCAATTGTTTACTGGTATTTTGTCTACGGCGTATGTGTCGAGACTTACCAATATAAATATTACTCTGTGCCCTTCCTATAGCCGACTGACTATCGTAGTGTATGCTGATAGCCGCCACTGGCTTAGGCCAACACATAATATCCTCTAGGAAATTCCTAGCCATTCAGCTTCCTCCAACCTTATCCAATGCTATAAACTCAGCTTCTCTTGTAGAGCGATTTATGCACATTTGTCTTGTAGACTTCCAGGACATAGCAACACCATCGATCGTGGACAAGTATCCACTGGTGGACTTCGAATCTTTTCAGATCTCGATATCCAGATTCGCAGACATAAAGATCATTCCAATATCTTTGGATATCTAGTATATCGTACTCCCAGACTCATAGTGTACTTCATGTACCTCAACAACCTATTTAAGGCTTTCCAATGATTATGATCTGGATTACTCGTGAACATATTTAGTATATTCACTGCACATGCTAAGTCTGGTCATGTACAGTTGGTTATGTACATCAGACATCCAATCACTTGAGAGTATCTCAGTTGATCCACAGGTTCACCTCTATTATTGGCTAAGTGCATACTTAGGTCAAGTGGAGTGCTCACTGGACTTTCATCAAAGACATTAAATCTTTTCAAGACAGACTCAATATAATGAGTTTGTGACAACACAAGTCCATCGAGTACTCTAGAGATCTTAATCCCTAGTATCACATCCGCAATTCCTAGGTCCTTCATATCGAAGTTCCTGGTCAACATCTTCTTAGTATTCATGATTATTTCATGAGTACTTCCCATTATCAACATGTCATCCACATATAGACATACTATCACGTAGGCGTTTGTTGTGTTCTTAATGTAAAGATATTTATTTTACTAGTTAATCTTAAATCCATTTGACAACATGACATTGTCAAATCTAATAAGCCACTGTTTTGTTGCTTGCTCTCTTATTCCGGAACAACAAACCCCTCTGGTTGTTTCATGTAAATCTCTTCTTCTAACTCACCATTCAAGAAAGTAGTCTTCACGTCCATTTGATGGATTTCTAGGTTATTGACTACAGCTATAGCAATGAGAACCTTCATAGAATTAATTCTCGTCACCGGTGAGTAGGTATCAAAAAAGTCAAGACTTTTTTTTCTGTCGGAACCCTTGGGCCACCAACCTAGCCTTGTAATTATCGATTGAAACATCTACCTTTAACTTCTTCTTGAAGATCCACTTGCACCCGAGTGGTTTATTTCCCGGTGGAAGATCAACCAACTCCCAAGTGTAGTTTTGCATGATGGATTCTATTTCACTATTTATAGCTTCTTTCCAGAAAGGAGCTTTTGGAATTGGCATTGCCTCAACACATGTCCTGGGTTCCTTTTCTACATATTGGTCAGAAAACCAAGACCAAAGGACTTAGAAGTCCAAGCCCTCATACTGTGACGAGGCTCCTCAAGTTCTTGAGGATCACCCTCTTCTTCCGACTCATAAGTCCGCTTGCTCATGCTTGCTTCTTGTTTCTCTTTCTTCTTATAGGGAAAGATATCCTCAAAGAACACGGCATTCCTAGACTCGATGATGACATTTTCATGTACATCAAGGATGTCCGATTTATGTACCAGAAATTGATAGGCACTACTATTGAGAGCATATCCAATAAATATGCAATCAATGGTTTTAGGCCCTATCTTCACTTGCTTTGGTTTAGGTATTTCAACCTTAGCCAGACACCCCCATACTTTCATGATTTTGTGGTTAGGCTTGTGACCTTTCCACAATTCACAAGGGGATTCGTCCTTCTTCTTAGAATGGATTTTATTAAGAATGGAATTCATTGAGAGGATAGCTTCCCCACACATGTTCTGAGGTAAACCCAAACTAATCAACATAGCATTCATCATCTCTTTTAGAGTTTGGTTCTTGTGTTCAGCAATACCGTTTGATTGAGGTGCTTATGGTGCTATCGTTTGATGAATGATGCCGGCGCCAGAGCAAAACTCATTAAATGGTGCATCATATTCGCCACCACGATCACTACAGACATTCTTTATCCGTTTGCTAAGTTGATTCTCAACTTCATTCTTATAATTCTTAAAAGCTTCAAGAGATTAGTCTTTGCTTCTCAGCAGATAAACATAACAATATCTGGTACAATCATCAATAAAAGTAAAGTACTTTTTACCGCCTCTAGTTTGCACAAATTTTAAGTCACATATATCGGTGTGAATTAAATCTAGAGGTTCCGTGTTCCTTTCAACCGTTGGAAATGGTGCTGTAGCTAACTTAGCTTCAACACATATTTGGCATTTGTGATTAGATCAAATTTTACGTTGGGAATTAAATCTAGATTCATTATCTTTCGAATCAATTTATAATTAGAATGTCCTAATCTACAATACCATAAAAAAGAATACTCAAGAAAGTAAACGGAAGCAGTAGCCATCTTATTAGACTTTTTCGGCATGACAGTTTTGGGTACAATAGTCATTACATTCATCTTGAACACACCATCTACCAAGTACCCCCTCCCAACATACATATCAAATTTGGATAAAACAACTTTATCTCCACCAAAGACCATCTTAAATCCATTCTTCACCAGAAGAGCACCAGGAACAAGGTTCTTTCGCATGTCTAGAACATGCAGCACATTGTTGAGGGTGAGTTCTTTGCCAGAAGTCATCTTCAGTATGACCTTTCCCACACCTTCAGCCTTTGCAGAAGTTGAGTTTCCCATAAGAGCTATTCATCATCAACAGTCTTGTACTCAGAAAACACCTCTTTCAGTGCGCAAACATGGCGAGTAGCACCCGTGTCAATCCACCATTACCGGGTATTCTCAACTGTGTCGCATTCACAGATCACAGCCGACACGTTCAGCTCATGCATGCCTTCAGCCACCACTTCAGCAAGATGGGCATGTGTCTTACCCTCTTTCTATGACCTGCATTCACTTTGGAGATGCCCTGGCTTCCATAGTTAAAAAAGCTTCCAGTGAATTGTTGCTTAACCTTCTTATTGTCTCTTGGACCGTGATTAATCTGTTATGCTTTTTGCCTTTGTTGCTCACTTCAACCAAGTTTGCCTTGGACTGCCCCATCAGAAAGCTTTGTTCTGATCTCTTGTTCTACTATTCAATTCACAGACGTGTTGCTAGCTCTATCATAGTCATCTCTTTCTGCTTGTGCATCAAGTAGTTCTTGAAATCCTTCCAAGAGTGAGGGAGTTTCCCAATCACAACAGCAGCCTGGAATTGTTCACAAATCATCATCTCTTCTTCCAGGATCTTAGAGATAATCATATTTAGCTCCTTAATCTGAATGACAATAGTCTAAGAGTCTACCATATTGCAGTCTATGAATTTGACCACAACAAATTTCTTCAAGCCAGCATCCTCAATTTTATACTTTTTCTCCATAGCCTGCCACAAGGATTTAGCGGACTTTTGTGAGCATACACTCCATGTATGGAGTTCTCCAAGAAACTCAGGATATAGTTCTTGCATATGACGTCAGAGTGCTTTCACGCATCAAAAGTTGTGACAGATGCATGATCCCCTTTCTTTCATGACAGGACGATCCCTTAGTCAGCATCCGAGCCAAGCTAAGAGTGGTCAGATATAACAGAAACTTATGTTTCCACCTCTTGTAGTTCAAGCCACCAAACTTTTCTAGTTTTACCCTATTAGGCCTGGAATTGTTTTGAGCGGGCACATCAGTAGGCACAGTAGAGGTACTCCTTGCTCAGTTGTTGCCATTTCTGTAAACACAGAGGATCGACAAATCAAGTTATGTTAGTCCTCAAATGAACGTAAATATCAATAATGAGTAGAAATAGAGTTATCAGCTTGGCCTCAACCAAACAGAAACAAGAAATAAATAAAGTAACACTAAATCGACCAGATCTGTAATATAACAGGTTCAAACAACCCTCTAACACACGAATTAAAATATGTCTTAAGCTTGTTGGTAATGTGTACCGTGCGTGGAATGATTTATGGAACAGATCCGTAAATCACGGATGTAATTACGGATAATTAAATGAAGAAAATAAGTAACTCGAAAATAAAGTATATTTTATTAAGTAGATCTAATAAAATCAAACTGTGGCGGTGTAGATCTAATGAAATAAAGTTATTACGATATAGATCTAACAAAATAAAGCTATTATGGTATACATCTAAAAACAAAGCTATCACAACACATACTTGACTAAAAACAAAGGAAAAAAGTAAAGTACGATGCATAAATAAACAACAAACCGAGGCGAGTATGTTACTCTATCCTTCAGACAGATTGCTCCATGCCACTGACGGACCCAGGAAATTTTCCAGTGGGGGCCAAATTAAAAAAAAGACTCAACAGCCAAGTCTCGAACCCATTACCTTAAGATAAGTAACAAAGCTTCTAACCAATTGAACTAAATGAATAATTGTTGTAAAAATTGTCTGAAATAACATACATACATAGTTTTATTATTATAAGAAGAGTATATTAGTAACTTCGCCCAGAAATTTGAGTGGGGGTCATTAACCCAACCCTTACAAGGGTGGGTCCATCCCTGGCTCCGGTATGGTGCCCACGGTAGTAGCAACTGCCTCCTAAGATACAATGGCTTACGTCTTGGATTGAGAGGAACTTCAACAATCCAAGCTCCGGTGAACTTACAAAGTGCTCCGACTTCTCTTCGACTCAAAACTAGAACTATATGCTCGACCGTTTAGTAGCGGAAGACACAAGAGAAAACTAAATGCTTGAACCTCCATCCATGGGGTTATTTATAAAGTGGAGAGGAGGAGGCACTGGTTGAATATTATTGGCCAAATTACATCACAAGAGTCGGCCAACTCTTCCCCTTGGAAATGTTATTTTGGCCGACTTTGATTAATCACGTTGGTTAACTTAAACGACTTAATCATTGCATTTGATTGGTCAAATGACGTGTCGTCTTAATTCTGATTGGTCGAATGACTCAATCGCTCGACTTTTCCGTCAAGGAAAATCTGATCTCGGCTGAAAATAATTATTCACATGCTAATTAAGTCTTGGCCGACTTAATTATGCATTTCCACACTATTCTGGAACCTTTCAACTGCCTCACAATTAGATAACTAATTTCTGGTCAGGTCGAATGACTCAATCGCTCGAATTTTCCCTCAAGAAAAATCTGATCTCTGCCGAAAATAATTATTCACGTGCTAATTAACTCTTGGCAGAATTAATTACGCGTTTCCACACTATTATGGAACCTTCCAACCGCCACACAATTAGATAACTAATTTCAGGTTAATTTTTTTAAGAAATTTTGTCCAAAAAATTAATAGTAACAACAGAGCCTACATGCAAAAAAGTGCCTTGCCCCTTTGCCTATTGGGGCATATCTATAAGAGCCTACATGCACAAAAGTGTCTTGCCCCTTGGAATTATCTATGTCCTCCCTTCTTGGTCCCTTGGATAGGCTAACACAAGTTTAGAGGGGGTTGAATAAACTTGTCCCTAAAAACCTAACTGAAAACTGAATCTTGAGCAGATTGAGTTCAACTTAAACTTGTGTGGAGTTAAGTTAACTTAGCTTAGTATAAGTCAGTGCTAACCTATGCTGAATTGAGTTAACCTGCAGCGGATTAGATTAAGCCTATATATAAAACTTGAGTTTATCAGTTCGTTTAAATATAATGCAATGTAGTGCTGACTCAGTTTCTTATGTTTGTTGTGTGTGATTAGATGTAATGTATACTTAGATGCAGTAAGTAAGCGCATAAGTAAGTAAGTAAATAAGACAAGAATTATAGAGGTTCCAGGTGGTGTAATCCTGTCAGTCCTCTCTTCCCCTATGATGTAGGAGGCCAAATTCACTATGTTCTTGAGGTTTACAGTTACAAGACACTAAGCAAATTCTAAACACTTGATTGTCCTTCACTAATCCCTAGCTTCACAATCTTCCAGCTTCAGTCTTCAACAGGTAGAATTGCTGTTTGAACTAAGCTTGCTACACTGGTCCTTGGAGGGTTGAATTGCCTCTTCACCAGCTCAACACAAACACAGTCTTCCTGACTGCACTCAACTGTCGTTCATACCTTCTTGGTGTTTCACAGTTTAAACTTTTGATAGAATCAAATTTGAGACTTGAATCAATAACTATGATTCAATTGTGTTTCGAGCTTCTTCTAGATATGTAAAATATGCACAGCTCTGTTTTCTTCAAATGATTACTTGATCTTTCTGTGAATGCTTATGAAGATTTCTTGATCTTGCAATTAAGTGCTTAGCATGAATTCTTTTGATTTACTTCCCCCTTGGTGTAATCTTTCTTGACTAGATTAATTCTTAGAATTCCGCACTTCTTCTTATGGTAGAAGAAGTCTATTTATAGGGGTGTCTCCAACAGTTAGCTGAATTTGAACGTTTGTATTCGAATTCTTGTATCCGTTGGTGGTCCTGCTTATTCTGATGAATGTCAGTGTCCTTTCTGACAAATATGTTCAGCCAATAAAATTGTCTGCTTTATAACGGTCAGATTTTCCTTCAGCTTTCCTTGACCTCAGCATGATAACTTATCTTAGTCAGTTTTCATCTTTGAGAGCTTTAACTGAGTTTTTACTCTTCTTCAAGAACTTAGTACTCCATTTTCATCAGATTATAATTGACTCAATCAGAGTACACCATAACTCACAAATTAGCTAATATATCATTGTCCTTATGATACTTAGTCCTTCTATCAAGTTCCATAAAGTCAGTTCAGGTGATCACAGACTACCCTGAATTTTAACTTTACAGTCTTGGTTTAGGTCTTCAAAACTGAGTTTAAACCCTCGGTTCTTCAATCTTCAACAACTGAGTCTGAACCCTCAGTTCTTCAGTTCTAGATAAGTCAACATAGTCTGTGTCCCTCAACGAACTTACCTTCTTCAGTTCTTCAGTGGGTGTGCTCTTAGTCAGTTTCAGTTACGAACTCAGTTCAATAAGCCTGTTTCTCATTTTCTCTGAACCTAGAACTATTACAGTTTTTGTCTGATTTAACTTATACAAATATCAGACTCTATTAAATCATATACATTGATTTCTAGACATCTTTTTGCTTTGCACTATAACAGCTAGTTATGACACTTCCTCAATAGGGTTAAATATAATAATTAAAATAACTGATGAATCATCATCAAAACATAAATTTTATTTCCAACAATCTTCATGCACAAAAGTGTCTTGCCCCTTGGGGCACATCTATAAGAGCCAACACTAGCTCTTATTACTTGAGCTTACAAGCCTCAAGTTACCTATGTGGGAGATTGAGTTGAGGTCCTCCCTTCAACTCCTATCTCCTACAAATTTTCAACCAACTTTAGACATTAATTTCTCATTCACCCAATATCCGAATCGAGTGATTCCAAAGCCAAACATTATCTACTCCATGAGTATAGTTTTTAGATGTAATAAGCTTCCGGTTAATCTCACCGCAGCATATCCAAAATTCACGCTAAAGTTGACCGTTTCAACCCATATAAATAGGATATCTCCAACAATCCCCTACATGAATGAAAATTAATGCAAATTAAAATGCATACTCTGAAGAGAAGTAAGACAGACAAATATTGCAATAGGAGAGGTGGCTTCTGGCCTTGAACCCGCCTTAGTGAAGTACTATCGGATTTACTCGGCTAATCAGTGAACTAGGTCTTGAACTGTTCAGCCTTTAGTGTAAACCAAGACAATAGCACTTACACAATAATTCCCCCAGCACCTTTCGGTTCTCATGGTTGTGTCCGTCTCGGCCCTAGACAACACTTGGTTTCAGAACATGCATTAGAGAATTCAAGCCACAAAATTCTCACAGAAGCGGCCCCACTTTGCACTTACATAGGTGACCTCCTATCAAGGGTATTCTGCCCTACCCCACTTGAATATCAAGATATAGGAATCATTAAAAGCTTCGCTTAACCTCACTCCCTCGGCAGACAACACTTTTATTCTCTCAGAATGGGTAAGTGCTAGAATGTTCCTTATAGCTTAGTTGTCCCTTTTGAACCATGATCTTGGGATCTCAAGTCAACATGGTTGGGTTACCACTACAAGGAAACAAGCGTAATAGGCTTCAGTCCCATTCCGGTTGTCAAGATTGACATCTGATCTCTAGCTAAACCTTTCGTAAGTGGATCCGCAAAATTCTTATTCGATCTTATATATTTGATGAAAATCACACCATTAGAGATCAATTGTTTAATGGTATTGTTTCTATGGAGTATGTGTCGCGACTTACCATTATTCATACTACTTTGTGCCCATCCTTTAGCCGACTTACTATCGCAGTGTATGCTGATAGCAGCCACTGGCTTAGGCCAACACGGAATATCCTCTAGGAAATTCCTATGCCATTCAGCTTCTTCTCCAGCCTTATCCAATGCTATACACTCAGCTTCCAATGTGGAACGAGCTATGCATGTTTGTCTTGTGACTTCCAGGACACAACAGCACCACCAATCGTGAACAAGTATCCACTGGTGGACTTTGAATCTTTCATATCTGATATCCAGTTCGCATCACAGTATCCTTCTAATACTGCTGGATAATGTTAAGGGTGATTTTATATGATTTATAACGTTATATTTTATAATGATTTCCTCCATATTCGTATTATTTTCATAGAAATTAAGGGTTTAACCGAATTATTGAGCAAATGAGTTTTAAAAGTCTTTTAGTGTAAACTTGAGCTAATTTCGTGATTTTATTGGTAATTATCTATGGTTTTACACTTTGCGTGTTCTTATGGTTTTGAAGGTACATTTACATGTCATGGAGAGGGATTGAAGGAGCTGAAAAGATACTTGATTGAAGGTTAAATGGAAGGAAAAGATGCAAAGCAAATTTGGAATGAAGAATTGCATGCAAGACTGGATGGACGTGCGTTCACCATGCGTCCAGGGTGGACGGACGTCTGAAGATATGGACGAGCGTCCAGGAGAGGAAATTTGATTCAGAGTTTTGAAGATTTCAGTGGACAAGCGTCTCATTCTACATAGAACGGGCGTTTCAGAAGACTCGGCCCGACTCGAAGAGTTTACACCATCTGAACTGGCGTCCAGAAGGAGTGGACGGGCGTCCACGGCCGACATCAGCATAACCGACCTAGTTTTCTATAAAAGCAGCCGAATTCTCAACCCTAATGATCATCATATCGACTGCAGCCGCCAGAGAACCCTAAATTCTGAGCAGAGGCAGGCTCAGTCGGCAGAGCCTTGTGCTCTATCAGCCGAGGTTAGTTAGGTTTTTTTTTTTATGTCGTTTCTTCTTGTTCGATTCATGAGGATGGCTTGAAGCTGATCAAACTTGGAGCAAGCATGTAAAACTTTTCAGCATCGTTTTTATTTCTTCCTTTGGATGATTCCGTGAGTTTTAATTAAGTTGTTTCTTTTCTATGATTTTCATGCTATGCAATTTAAATCGAGAGTTTGCTATTGATGTTTTCCATATGATGAGAATCGGTGTAAACACTAGATCACCATAGGAAAGAATAGATCTTTCTTTAACCTAAAAATACGAGAGTTGCTAGGTTAGAATATCTAGATTGTTAGATTGAGAAATCTTGCACCTCGGTTTGAAAGCGTTAATCTTTAAGATCGAGAGATAAAAGATTGATAGAAGAACTTTTCTAAGAGATTAGGAGTTCATACCTTTGATAGGTGAATCACAATTTTAGTTAAATCATCATAAGATAATCTAGAGAGGAAATTAAGGGTTGCGGGATGGTGGATCATTGCTTATTCTATGTTTAACCGCTAAAGTCATTATCATGCTTTTATGAGTTTTATTGTTTTTTCTCGTTTATAGTTTAGTTATGTTCGCAACGATCTTTCCTGGCTTTGGACTGACAATCCTTTGTCCAGTTTATCTTTTCGTTTTGTTATTTTAGGCTTTAATAATAATGGTATCAAACTTAGGAAAATTGATGAATTAGATACCCCGATTCCCTGAGATCGACTCCGGTATTAATCGCTATGCTACGATCCCTACACTTGGGGTATACCGGATTTATAAATTTATCACTTGTTTATTTTCATTAGATAAACTTGTCTCGCCAAAACTTGTCTCGGATTTTATGCTAAACGAAATATAACAAGTAATAAAATAAATCCGGTTTACCCCAAGTGCAGGGATCGTAGTATAATGATTAAAACCGGAGTCAAACTCACAGGGAATCGTCTTTGTCTAGTTTGATTAATTTTCCTAAAATTGTCACAAGAAGTAAAAACGTCCTATCCTAAACAATTTAAAGACTACAATTAAAATAACAAAACAAAGTGAACTAATAATGAAAGCAATAAAGTTAAACTGGACAGAAGATTAAAAATCTAAAGCCAGGAAGGATAGTTGCGAACCGAACTAACTAAGATAATTCTATTTTATAAACTAAAACGAAAATAAAATCCTAAGATAGCAACGAAGAACAAGGCACAAAGATAATCTCAATTAATTTTAACGAAGAACAAGCATTGATCCACCTATCTCGCAACTCTCAATTTCTACCCTAGATCGTTTAGTGAAGATTTAATAAAGATGTGGTTCACCTATCAAAGGTATTTATTTCTACTCTCGTAGATAATTCTACTCTCGTAGATAATTCGCCTATTAATCTTTCATCTCTCGATCTTAAAGATTAACGCTTCCATAACAAAGGTGTAAGATTTCTCAATCTTACAACCTAGATATTCAACCTAACAACTCTCGTTATTTTTAGGTTAAAAGTCCAATCTTTAATATGGTGATCTAGAGTTTAACAACGATTCTCATCAAACGTTAAACATCAAATAGCAACCATCTCTCGATTTAAATTGCATAACAAATAAACACATAATAAAGAAACAAACTTTAATTAAAACTCACAAAGCATCCAAGAATCGAAATCAAGTTGTTGTAGAGATTGGCTTCACACGCTTGTTCAAATCGCTTAGCCTTTATTCATCGTTTATATGCAAATACTATAAGTAAAAAGTAAAAGAAAAGATGTTTAGGGTTCAGAAAAACGTGACTATTTATAAGTTTTGAAGTCGGTTTAGGCTGAGGCGGTGGCTGGACGCCCGTCCAAGAATTCTGGACGCCAGTCCAGCTGCTTTGAAATCTTCGAGTCGGGCCGAGTCTTCTCAAACGCCCGTCCTATGCAATTATGAACGCTCGTTCACTAAAAATCTGAACATCCTGATCCAACTTATCTTCCTGGACGCCAGTCCACTCTTCTGGACACCCGTCCATCCTGGACGCATGGTGAACGCATGTCCATCCAGTCTTGCATGCAATTCTTCATTCCAAATTTGCTTTGCATCTTTTCCTTCCATTTAACCTTCAATCAAATATCTTTTCAGCTCCTTCAATCCCTCTCCATGACATGTAAATGTACCTTCAAAACCATAAGAACACGCAAAGTGTAAAACCATAGATAATTACCAATAAAATCACGAAATTAGCTCAAGTTTACACTTAAAGACTTTTAAAACTCATTTGCTCAATAATTCGATTAAACCCTTAATTTCTATGTAAATTATACGAATATGGAGGAAATAATTTGTAAAATATAATGATATAAATCATATAAAATCACCCTTAACAACTCCCCCACACTTAGCTTTTGCTCGTCCCGAGCAAAACAAAACAAAAATCAAGGCTCGGAAAAAGATAGACATCTCAGCACATATAACACATATGCAATAACTTAGAGGTTCACCCCGGTGTGTGTGCAAAGCCATAACCTTCTTTCTGTCGGAACCCCTGGGCCACCAACCTAGCCTTGTACTTATCGATAGAACCATCAACCTTCAACTTCTTCTTGAAGATCCACTTGCACCCGAGTGGTTTATTTCCCGGTGGAAGATCAACCAACTCCCAAGTGTGATTTTGCATGATGGATTATTATTCACTATTTGTAGCTTCTTTCCAGAAAGGAGCTTCTGGAGTAGACATTGCCTCAGCATATATCCTGGGTTTGTTTTCTGCCATATAGGTCAGAAAATCAGGACCAAAGGACATGGAAGTCTTAGCCCTCTTACTATGACGAGGCTCCTCAAGTTCTTGAGGATCACTCTCTTTTTCTGACTCATAAGTCTTCTTGCTCATGCTTGCTTCTTGTTTCTCTTTCTCCTTACAGGGAAAGATATCCTCAAAGAACATGGCATTCCTCGACTCGATGATGACATTTTCATGTACATCAGGGACGTCCAATTTATGTACCAGAAATCGATAGGCACTACTATTGAGAGCATATCCAATGAATATACAATCAATGGTTTTAGGCCCTATCTTCTCTTGCTTTGGTTTAGGTATTTCAACCTTAGCCAGACACCCACACTTTCATGATTTTGTAGTTAGCATTGTGACCTTTCGACAATTCATAAAGGGATTCGTCCTTATTCTTAGAAGGGATTTTATTAAGAATGGAATTCACTGAGAGGATATCTTTCCCCCACATGTTCTAAGGTAAACCCGAACTAATCAACATAGCGTTCATCATCTCTTTCAAAGTTCGGTTCTTGCTTTCATCAATACCGTTTGATTGAGGTGTATATGGTGCTATCGTATGATGAATGATGCTGGCGCCAAAGCAAAACTCATTAAATGGTGCATCATATTCACCACCACGAACACGACGGACATTCTTTATCCGTTTTCTAAGTTGATTCTCAACTTCATTCTTATAATCTTTAAAAGCTTCTTGAGCTTCGCCTTTTCTTCTCAGTAGATAAACATAACAATATATGGTACAATCATCAATAAAAGTAATAAAGTACTTTTTGCCGCCTCTAGTTTGCCCAATTTTAAGTCACATATATCAGTGTGAATTAAATCTAGAGGTTATGTGTTCCTTTCAACCATTGGAAACGGTGCTTTAGCTAACTTAGCTTCAACACATATTTGGCATTCGTGATTAGGATCAAATTTTACGTTGGGAATTAAATCTAGATTCATCATCATTCGAATCGATTTATAATTAGCATGTCCTAATCTACAATGCCATAAATAAGAAGACTCAAGCAAGTAAACAGAAGCAGTAGTCATCTTATTAACCTTTTTCGGCACAACAATTTTTGGTACAATAGCCATTACATTCATCTTGAACATTCCATCTACCAAGTACCCCCTCCCAACATACATATCAAATTTTGATAAAACAACTTTATCCCAACCAAAGACCATCTTGAATCCATTCTTCACCAGAAGAGCAACAGAAACAAGTTTCTTGCGCATGTCTGGAACATGCTGCACATTGTTGAGTGTGAGTTCTTTGCTAGAAGTCATCTTCAGTATGACCTTTCCCACACCTTCAGCCTTTGCAGAAGCAGAGTTTACCATAAAAAGTTGTTCGCCCTCAATAGCCTTGTACTCAGAAAACATCTCTTTTAGTGCGCAAACATGGCAAGTAGCCCCTGTGTCAATCCACCATTATCGGGTATTCCCGACTTTGTCGCATTCAGAAACCACAACCGACAGTTTCAGCTCCTGCACGCCTTCAACCACCACTTCAGTAAGATAGGCATGTGGCTTACCCTTTTATGTGGCCTGCATTCACTTTTGCGATGCCCTGGATTTCCACAGTTAAAACAGCTTCCAGTGAACTGTTGCTTAACTTTATTGTTGTCTCTCTGATCGTAATTAGGTTGCTTACGCTTCTTGCCTTTGTTTCTCACTTCAACTAAGTTTGCCTTGGACTACCCCATCAGAAAGCTTCATTCTGGTCTCTTGTTCTGCTCTTCAATTCAAAGACGTGTTGCTAGCTCTTTCATAGTCATCTCTTTTTGCTTGTGCATCAAATAGTTCTTGAAATCCTTTCAAGAGTGAGGGAGTTACCCAATCACATCAGCAACCTAAAATTGTTCACAAATCATCATAATTTCTTCCAGGTCTCAGAGATATTCACATGTAGCTCCTCAATCTGATTGACAACAGTCTTGGAGTCTACCATCTTGTAGTCCATAAATTTGACCACAACAAATTTCTTCGAGCCAGCATCCTCGATAATATACTTTTTCTCCAAAGCCTGCCACAAGTATTTAGCAGACTTCTATGATCAGTACACTCCATATATAGTGTTCTCAAAGAAACTCAGGATGTAGTTCTTGCACAGGAAGTCAGAGTGCTTCCGCGCATCCAAAGCCGTGACAAATGCATGATCCCCTTCTTTCATGACAGAAGTGTTGGTCCCTTGAAAGGCTAACACAAGTTTAGGGGGGGTGAATAAACTTGCCACCAAAAACTTTCCCAAAAATGAAAGTACCCTAGGAACTCAGTTTCTCCGAAACTTGAACTGACGCTCAGTTCAGTTTTGTTCCTGTCCCTTAACTTGTGCGGAGTTCAGCTAACTCAACTGAGTATAAGTCAATACTGACGTATTCTTAGTCTAGTTAACCGGCAGTGGATAGAACTAGCCTTAGTACAAATAGATGTGTTAATAAAGATCTGAACCTCCTATGTATCAGTTTGGTGCTGACTCAGTGTCTAATGTTTGCTGAGTGAAGTGATGAGGTGATTATGCAATAAAACAATCACAGCATGAATGTAAAAGCATAAAGTATATTAACACAAGATTTGTTTATGGAAGTTCCGGGTGGTGTAATCCTGTACGTCTCCCCGTCTCCTGTGGTGTAGGAGGTATCACTAGAATCTTGAGATAACTGTTACAAAATCCTTGCACAATGAAAGTCCTTCACGACACCCTAGTTTCACTGTCTACATATAATGAAGAAAGGTAGGATTGCTCCCTTCATTCTGCACACTGATCCTTCGGAGGTGGAATGACTTCTTCACTAGCTCACCACTGACATACACACAGTCCGCAGACTGCACCAACAGCTGTGGCAACCAAGTTGCAACCGTATGAGGAAATGTGGAGTTGCTCTCCTCAGACTATGCACATCCGACCCTTTTTCACAAAGGTTAGGTTTAGAATTAATCAAGAGATTAATTCAGTGAGCTGTTTTCTTCTTCTGGATCTGGCTTTGCAGCTCCAAGAGGCCTTCTTCCCCCTTAATGGGTTACTGGATCTTTCTTTTAAATCTCCAAGGCAATTCTATTGGCTTCCCCTTTTTCTAGATATGAAATCTGATTTTCTGGATCTGGATCTTTAGATATGTGCTTTTCAAAACTTCTCCGATCCACTCTCATTCAATCCTTTTTCTTTGTGTATTTATAGGGGTGATGTAACGGTCAACTAGCTCTTGTAGCCGTAACGGTCAACTGCCATCCTGAAACTCTTTCCATCATTGGTGATTACGGAATTTCTGTAGAATTCTTTGATACTTTCTGGGTGCAGAGTGTTGACCTTCGTATCAATCAAGTTTTCAAGTCCTCGAATCTTCTTGATTTTGTCTGCAATTTGAGTCTAGAGGATGGAGTTTGAGAATTTTTGCCTGAAATCGTCCAGACTTGTGGTGATTCCTTCATCAATGTTGTATCACTCCATGATTTTCTGATTTGAGAATTCTTGGGGGAACTTTGAAGATAATGAATTTGAGCAAGATTTTGTCAAGATTGAGTCTCTGAGTCTTCAATCGTTTTCAAATAAGAGTCGTGTCACAATCAATGAGATTTGTAGGGATGTACATCTATTTTTTCTCCCTGATTGACATGTGGCAAGAAGTGATTTGTCATGTCATTAACCAAACGCATGATGGTAGCTGGAAAGTTTTCTACTTTTGACCAATTTGCCCTTCATAAGCTTTTGCATTTTCAGCTTTGTGTAGAAGTCAGTTTTCTGAGGATTTTGCAATAAAAGCGACTTTTTCGCAAAAGCGATTTTAAGTGTTCTTGGTACCCATATCTTTTGGGTCATTTGCCTGGATTAGTTATTGAAGTATAACTTTCAGTTTCTTGGTTGAGAGAATTAAGCCTTCTCAACTCTTTTCTATAAACCATTCCACTCAACCTTAGTTGATTTCACAAGGATTCTTTTAGATTTTACATCTTTAATTTCTTTGTGTAATCCACTAGGTCTTCCAGTATCTTGGTGTCTAGAGTTTATACTCTTTGAAATCTCAAGACTGGGTAGGGGTGAGGAATCATCATTGCTTTTGTCAAATCTACTAGACATTAATCTTTCAGCAAGATTTGACATCTCAGTTTCAAGAAACTCATTCCAATCTTTTGCTTTGCCAAGTTCTATGTCTTTTAATCTTGATTCCAGTGGGAGTTTTTCGGTTAACTTGACAAGTTCAGAGTTTCTCTTACTGAGTTCAGCGAATGATAACTGCGTAGAAGAATGTACCTTTTCTTGATGGTTTGATATAGTTTTAATATTTGAATGTACATTCTTTTGTTGCTCTAATGAATCTTCTATATCAATAGTAACTTGCAACAACTTATTTTCTTTTTCTTCTGAGAGATCTCTTAGTGATGGAACTCCTCTGGATTTGTCATTGAAGTTCGTATCCACATCATCACTTAGTTGAAGTTCTGGATTTGTATGCAAATTTGTCGCACTGAACCTCTCAGATAATTGATCCTGAAAATCATATACATTTTGCAAACAATAAGTCAAGGGATGAATAAGCCAACTTCTAATTATGGATGTTACCATTGAAATCAAACTAAGTGCTTTTACAACTGATACAGTGAGGGCTTCAACAATTGGTGTGTATCGGAAATAACTGATGGCCGGTTACTTCAAGCAAACAAAGCGATCATCGAGAATCAAGAATGGATCTCTTCAAAATGAAGCCTTTGCTCCGATACCAATTTTGGTCCTTGGAAAGGCTAACACAAGTTTAGAGGGGGGAGGGGTGAATAAACTTGTCACCAAAAACTTTCCCAAAAATGAAAGTACCGCAGGAACTCAGTTTCTCCGAAACATGAACTGACGCTCAGTTCAGTTTTGTTCCTGTCCCTTAACTTGTGCGGAGTTCAGCTAACTCAACTGAGTATAAGTCAATACTGACTTATTCTTTGTCTAGTTAACTGGCAGCGGATAGAACTAGCCTTAGTGCAAATAGTTGTCTCAATAAAGATCTGAACCTCCTATGTATCAGTTTGGTGCTGACTCAGTGTCTAATGTTTGCTGAGTGAAGTGATGAGGTGATTATGCAATAAAACAATCACAACACAAATGTAAAAGCATAAAGTAAATTAACACAAGATTTGTTTATGGAAGTTCCGGGTGGTGTAACCCCGTACGTCTCCCCTTCTCCTGTGGTGTAGGAGGTATCACTATAATCTTGAGATAACTGTTACAAAATCCTAGCACATTGACAGTCCTTCACGACACCCTAGTTTCACTGTCTACACATAATGAAGAAAGGTAGGATTGCTCCCTTCATTATGCACACTGATCCTTCGGAGGTGGAATGACTCATTCACCAGCTCACCACTGACATACACACAGTCCGCAGACTGCACTAATAGCTGTGGCATCCAAGTTGCAACCGTATGAGAAAAGGTGGAGTTGCTCTCCTCAAACTATGCACAGCCAACCCTTTTTCACAAAGGTTAGGTTTAGAATTAATCAAGAGATTAATTCAGTGAGCTGTTTGCTTCTTCTGGATCTGGCTTTGTAGCTCCAAGATGCCTTCTTCCCTCTTAATGGGTTACTAGATCTTTCTTTTAAATCTCTAAGGCAATTCTTTTGGCTTCCCCTTTTTCTAGATATGAAATCTGATTTTCTGGATCTGGATCTTTAGATATGTGCTTTTCAAAACTTCTCCGATCCACTCTCTTTCAATCCTTTTTCTCTGTGTATTTATAGGGGTGATGTAACGGTCAACTAGCTCTTGTAGCCGTTACATTTTTCGTTTAGCCAATGTTCATATGTACGACCTTTTGTCGTTTTGTTACTTTAAATTCAACAAGTCCTTAACTCAGTTTTCTACTCTTCTTCAAAACTGAGTACCTTGTATTCTTGACATCCGACTTTTATTGACTAAGTCGGAGTACACCATTCAGCTTCCTTCTTTCTCACGATAATCTTTGTCCTTAAGATTATTGACTTTACATGATCTATAGTTCGAGCCAGTCACCACAGATTTGCCTGAATCCTAATTTATAGTCACGGCTTAATCAGCTTCTAACTGAGTTTTCCACATCAGTTCTTTAGTCTTCAACAACTGAGTCTGTGTCCCTCAGTTCTTCAGTCTTCTTAGATAGGCCAACTGAGTCTGTGTCCTTCAGCGAGCTTATCTTTTTCAGTTCTTGCATAAGCGAAATCGCTTCCTCGATTCTTCATATATAAAATCAGTTTCTTGTTGCGACTCAGCTGTTTGCCTAGTTTCTAACTATTACAATGCTTGTCTGAAATAACCTATACAAGGTTCAGAATCTAGATAGAACTTATACATTTTTCTCTAGACTGTTTCTTGATTCTTCTTTCATTATGCACTATAACAGCTAGTTATGACTTCATCATCATGGGTTATAAGTGATCTTATTAATTACGTGACGAATCATCATCAAAACACAAATATTATTTCCAACAAGAAGGATCCTCAGTCAGCATCCGAACCAGGCCATGAGTGGTCAAATAAAACAACATCTTCTGTTGCCACCTCTTGCAGTTCAAGCCACCAAACTTTTCCGGTTTTTTCCCTGAGGCCCGGATTGTTTTGAGTGGGTGCAGCAGTGGACATAGGTCACACAGCAGAGTTACTCTCTTGCTCAGTTGTTTCCATTTCTGTAAACGCAGAAGATCGACAAATCAAGTTCTGTCCGTCCTCAAACGAACTTAAATATCAAAAAAAGAGTAGAAATAGAGTTATCAGCTTGGCCTCAACCAAACTGAAACAAGAAATAAATAAAGTAACACTAAATCGACCAAATCTGTAATATAACAGGTTCAAACTACCCTCTAACACACGAATAAAAATATGTCTTAAGCTTGTTGATAAAGTGTACCATAGTGGAGTGATTTACGGAATATATCCATAAATCACGGATGTAATTACGGATAATTATATGTAGAAAATAGGTAACTCGAAAATAAACTTTATTTTATTAATTAGATTTAATAAAATAAAACAGTAACAGTGTAGATCTAATGAAATAAAGTTATTACGATCTAGATCCAACAAAATAAAGCTATTATAGTATTGATCTAAAAACAAAGCTATCACAATATAGATCTGACTAGAAACAATGGAAAAAGTAAAGTAACTACAAGAAAAAAGGGTTTCAATGAGGGAAATTTTATGAGGGGTCGAAAATCAATCATTAAATGTTAGTTATAATAAGGGGTCGAAAATTATTTTACAACTTGATGACCAAATTTTGATTCCGGTCATTATCGATCATATTTCCCCTCATTAAGTGGTCAATAAAAAAAATTCCCCTCATTATAACTACTATACTAAGCCATTCTTTGATATAAATAATATAAAATAACAACCTATTCGAAAGAATATAGAAAATTAAAATTTCTCTAAAATACGTATACCCTCCATCCATTTCTTCATCCCGTTAACCTACGCCCCAAATTCCGCCAGGGTGCCTCTCACCTTCCTCCCTAGCAGCCGGCTTTTTAGCTACAGCCTCCGGTAGAAGACTCAATACCATGCGGAAAAGACAAGCACTGAGCAGGCAAGCAGGTGTGAGTATTGCATCAGTCTCCTAAATCCTAAAAGGCGAAGACGCAGCCCAACTCCACCACCGGACCACCGTCGACCGCACTGCACTTCTTTCTAGTTGAAGAACGAAATCAAAGATTCGCCGACGTCTGCAACTTTATTCATCTTGTGAGTATTTTTTTCTTCCTTTGTTTTCCCTTTTTAAGCATTGTATCATTACACATAGAAGATGAGATCTTATTTGGGTGATGAAAGTGTCGATATGTACATATGTATAGATGGAAACGCTCAAAACTTGATCCGGTTTAGTTAATACCTTTTTGAATTTGTTAAGTTTGTCTGGTGAATAATCAGTGTGTGTCCTGCTAGATTTAATAGTTTCAATGCTCTGCTCAACTTAAAATAAGAGTTCTTACAATGGAGTTCATTTGTATTCCTTGCATATTTACCTTTGTGTATTTTTCACTACTATGGTGTGCTTCACATTAAGCATTATCAGCTTAATTGTTTTCTTATGAAACTCCTTGGTATCTGTTTATTTCAGGAGGCTGTTAGGCGACTAGAGGCAATGGTATGTTGATTTCACAGTTGGTTAGTCTAGCCAAACTCTTCAAGGCCCTTTTGTTCAAAAGACTATTTTCATGAGGGGGTTGATTTCTAATTGACATATACTTGCCTCTCTTGTGCAGGCATTTGTTGAAAAAAAAAAGTAGAATATATGCATTGGTTGGAATGAGAAGTAATTTAGTATTACTTCACTTTTCTAGGGGATCCTCAATACTCTGATAAATTAACAGCTAATAGACAGAGAATCAGCTTTGCAAGATGCTTGGTTGAAATAAATATCAGTTTTGCATGGACCATGACTTTTGAATTTTCTGGTGTAGTAGGTCAAGGAATTGGAAATGGAGGTGTATCTGGTTCTTGATGACATGGCCACATCTATAAGTACTCTTAATCTTTGTACATGTTCGTAGGTTGAAAGGACACCTCTTCGCTTTGACTCAACGAGTACAAAAGGTAAATATTACGTCGCTTTCTTGCTGTCTCACTTTGTCTTATGTTCTATTATACATCTTAAGTGGATTAAACCTTAATACGAGTGTCCAGGTCAGTGATGAAATCGAACATCTAATGGATGATGATGGAGATATGGCTGAGATGTACTTGAGAGAAAATAGACAGAGAAATGAGACTATTCTCGAGCATGATCGAATGAGCGGTTCTTTTGGTGCCAGACTTGAATCCAAATCAGCTCTTGTTTCTCCTGTAAGCTCCAGTTATGGAATCCCAAAACTGGAGAGGACTTTTAGTTGTATCAGTTCAAGTAAGCATGGAAGCTTTACAAGTTCATCTAGTGGTGGAGAAAACATTGATCAACTTGAAATGTTGCTTGAGGCTTACTTTGTTGTCATTGACCATAGCCTCCACAAATTATTATCGGTAAGTGGGACTTCTATTTTCTATCCTTCGATTCTATGGTAGATGATTGTGTCAAACTCGTGTTTCTGAAGTCGTAAATGTGCCATTTTCAATTTTGTAACTTAAGGAATACATTGATGATACAGAGGACTTGATCAATATAAAGCTGGTAATAAAACTCAGACTGATGGTTTTATAAGCTTTAGATTCTTTGCCTATAATATGTATATACGCACGCAACTCTATGAAAAACTGAAAAGGGTTTGATTTGAATCCATTTCTAGTACTAATCCAGCTATATCACACGAAACAAAGAACGAAGAACTCATTGTTGTTGAAGAAAATGAAAGCCCAGATGAAGCTGCATTTGAAAACAGAGTGTCAAGATCTAGATAAATTGCTTGTGGAAGCAGGACTTTTTCAGGGGATTTGTTTGGGAGATTATGTACTGGTTTTGGAGATTGTACTCTTAGAAGATTAGAGTCTCATAAGAAAGGGAAGAACAAACTGCATTCGATGCATCGTAACAGCGTTACCGGCGGTGAATGTATGAAACAGAGAGTGAAATATGGTGGGATTTTTAGTGGATTCATGATTGCTTCGTCTTCTTCCACGACGTCTTCGCCGTATTGTATTTCTTCTGTTCATGAAGAAAGTGCTAAGGGAAAAACAACAGCAACTCCGGGAAGGCGTCATATTGGTGATCTCTCTCAAGCTATATAATCTTTGTTGTCTTAGAACACCCCTTCTGCTGAGTTTATTACTAAATCTACATGTTTGTCATAGTTGCTTACATAACTTTGGCTCCCAGCTCCATATCAGTTTGCTGATATGCTTTTGCTGCTCCTATACTCTTCTAGCTATATACTTTGTTGTTTGCTTTGTAACCTTGGATCTTTTTTGTTCATTCCCTTAAACCCTTCTGATATGCTTTTGCTGCTCCTGTTTGTTGAGTTCCTTTACTAATTTTCAGGTTTGTCTTTGCTGTTTTCTCAGCAATAGCTTTCATCTACATATCATCTGCTGATATGTTTGCTGAGCTTGTGTATTTTGTAGTGAATTTAGTAGTTTGGTAGAGGCCGGGATATGATCTGTGAGTTTCCTCTCACATGAACCCTCACTTTACTTTTTAATGTTGTTTAAGGTTCAGTGTGTATTGGATCTTGTGGTCTGCTCCATGGTTCCAATAAATCTAAACATTATTCAACATTGCTAAAAGTTAGTTCTGGTTTCTTTTCATTGTTTTAGGATGTAATTTGTAATATTTTGCATACATTGGTTTAATACAAATTCACATCTAACCCAAAAAAAGTAGAATATAATTTCATCATATTGGGCCCAACAATGGTGAAGCCTTCCAGATAAAGAACACAAAATCTAAGGTGAGTTTCTTTTTGTATTTGTTGTGAAGTGTAATGTTTATTTATAACATTTTTATGTACTGTGCTAACTTTTTTTTTCATAACAGAATGTTGTTTCTGACTTGCGCAATGGTCATGAAATTTCTTTAGATGATGAAACTTTTGCTAGTGTAATCTTTTCCTTCCTCTTTGCTGCTTATTTTTTGTATGATGGCCTCCCTAAACTCTGTACAACCTTCACGTTTTTAGGGCTATTTGCATATGTTTGTGGTGGTTCAAAGGCTTGTGAATCAAAGTGTTATGGGTTCATTTGCTTCTGTTGAGGACTGCTGCTACCTCTTCTTTTGTTTTCAGACCTGATCCTTTCTTTTAGGATTGCTGGTCTGAGGTCTTTTACAAGCTGGTGGTTTTGTTACTTATGGTGTTCCCTTATGTTCTTGTTTATATTATTGCACAGCCCTTTTCATGCTCCAGTGGGTTGTGCTGCTGTTGTGGATGTTGGTCATGTTGTACAGGTCTTTTAACGATAGCTTGGTGAGGTTTTTGGTTGTAATCTCTGCTGCAAATGTTGCTGGTTTTGGTCTTGTACATGCTTGTAGTTTTTGTTTGCATGATGATTGGATTGCAAATAAAAGAAAGAGCTGGTTCATTTCCTTCAAGTTCTGGTGCTTTTGATACATTGTGTATCTTACAAATGTGTATGCAGCTCCATGTGCTTTGTATCTTTGCATAGCTTTTGTGTTTTTGTGTACCATTTGTAGTCCTTTTCAGCTATGTATTTATTTTTATAACAGCAGAGTTGTTCACTTGGACACTCTGCTGATATAGATCCTTCTGTTGTTATCCTTCTTGAACTCATTGTTCTTTGGCTTAAGGAAGCTAAAGAACAATACATAGAAATGGAGACTAAGGTTATTCTGTTGAGGTTGTCTGCTTTGTGGATCAAACTTATTTTTAAGTCCAGCTTAATCTGTTGAGTCATTTTAAGGTTCTTATGCTTGTGTAAAACAGAGTTGTGGTTAGGTAGAGCTTGAATATGTTCTTTTTTATACCTATTTTACTTGTGTGCCATTACATAAGCATCTTTTAGGTTTGCTAGTCTTGGTGAAATTTCCATGATGTCTTGAACAAGTCTTTCATTTATGTTCATGTTTAACATTCTGCATAGTTGAGTCTGTTTGTGGTCCGTGATTCATCGGAGTCTTACATGTTGATATGGTTGTCTAATGTTCAGTAAGTTTAAATGCTTAACAAATTTTGCAATATGTCTGCTAGAGTTTATAGACCAAGCATTAAGTCAGTCTGCCTGTTTCTTGTCCATAATACCTGCTTGATGTTGAATCTTGCTTACATTAGTTTCAGTCTACCTGTTTGTATTATAAGTATGTTTAGAATTGCATCAAAGATGAAATATGTTCAGGTATGCTAAACTGGTCTTACGAGTTTTATATGTTCAAAGTATGACATATACTTATGTTTTTTTATGGACTTTGGTTTTTTCTATGCATTGTTATGTTTCTGTCAGAATACCATGTCTGCCTGCTTATATGTCTTGTATGCTTGGAGTTAAGTTGAGATTCTTAATGTTCTAATCAACTTACTGTGTTACCTCACATTATGACAGATCATATTTCTGGAAGCTTACTATGTTCTGCCGAATTCTTTGGTCGAGAACCAATTTCTACTGAAGAAGAAAAGAAGTTATGGTCTGAACGTTCTGCCAAATTTTTTGCAAAAGTAAAACAGGTAATATAAACTCTAGAAACTATTGTCTTCTTGGTGTCTTAGAAAGTGATTCCTTGTAGAATTTTGTTAGAATGCGCATGTGTGTGTACCATATATATGAATTTTTTGTCCTGTTATGTTTTTGTCTTTCTTCGATCTGATATAGTAGTTAAAATTGCTTTATTACAGTTTCTTCAATTGCGCTTGGATCGTGCTAGCAGTGATACTCTTCTTAGCAGAGGTGTGCTTTTCTTGAGGCTGGAAGTTAGGAAGTCTTGAGATACTATTTCATTGTTTTGAACCTTGTTTTATCTATGTTTTGTTTGCTTGCTTCCAGATTATCATTTGTACTCGTGGCGATTTGTAGTGTACTAATTTTTGTGGCAACACAAATTGTAAAACTCTCAACATCTTGTTGATTTAATTTCTATCAATAAACCACTTGTTGGTATCAAAAAAATGCATGTGATACATTCTTGTCGAAACAAGTTTTTGTTTAAATTTGTTCAGTCTGTGTTGTCAATATAGCATTTTTTCGACAAGAATTATTATTATTTGTAAGAAGTTTGACGATGGTAAAGTCCTCTCATTGGATGTATTTCAACAACAACGATGACTGGACTTTATTAATGAGGGGGCTCCCTATTACGAATCACGGTAAATTTCAACAATAAAATGTATATAATGTGGGGAAAATGACCTTATAATGAGGGAAAATATTTCTATTAAATCATGATTTAGTGATGGGCGAATGTCCTTATAATGAAGGTATAAGTCATCATTAAATAATATTTTAGTGAGGGGAAAATGATAGAATGGTGAGGGAAATTCCTATTGTTAAAAAAGTTTTAATGAGAGTACAACTTCTGTCATGAAATATACTGTAATGATGGAACCATTACCGTCATTATTTACTTTTACATAGAGAAGCAACAATGAAGGGCGATGAGGGTAAAATTCCTCCATTAAAAGCCTTTAATGATCGGAAATCGACATATAATGAGAGGAATTCCTCTCATTAAAACTCGATTTTCTTGTAGTATGATGCATAAATAAACGACAAACCGAGGCGAGTATGTTACTCTTTCATTAAGACATATTGCTCCGGTATGGTGCACACGTTAGTAGACACTGCCTCCTAAGATACAACGGCTTACGTCTTGGATTGAGAGGCACTTCAACAATCCAAGCTCCGGCGAACTTATAGAGTGCTCCGACTTCTCTTCGACACAAAACTAGAGCTATATGCTCGACCGTTTAGTAGTCGAAGACATAAGAGAAAACTGAATGCTTGAACCTTCATCTAAGGGGTAGTTTATATAGTGAAGAGGAGGAGGCATTGGTTGAATATTATTGGTCGAATTACATCACAAGAGTCGGCCAACTTTTCACCTTGTAAAAGTTATTCGGGCCGACTTTGATTAATCACGTTGTTCAACTTAACTGACTTAATCATTGCTTCTGATTGGTCGAATGACATTTCGTCTTAATTCTGATTGGTCAAATGACTCAATCACTCGACTTTTCTCTCAAGAAAAATCTGATCTCGGCTGAAAATAATTATTCACACGCTAATTAAGTCTTGGCCGACGTAATTACGTGTTTCCACACTATTCTAGAACCTTCCAACCGCCTCATAATTAGATAACTAATTTCTGGTTAGGTCGAATAACTCAATCGCTCGACTTTTCCCTCAAGAAAAATTTGATCTCGGCTGAAAATAATTATTCACATGCTAATTATGTCTTGGCTGACTTAATTACGCGTTTCCACACTATTCTAGAACCTTTCAACCGCCTCAAAATTAGATAAATAATTTCTGGCTAATTTCAAAAGAAATTTTGTCCAAAAAATTAATAGTAACAGCTGAGCCGGACGGCGGCGCGCCCGTGTGGAATTCTAAGTCCTCCCTCCTGCACAAAAGTGCGTTGCCCCTTGGGGCACATCTATAAGATCCTACAATAGCTCTTATTACTTGAACTCACAAGCCTTAAGTTACCTATGTGGGAGATTGAGTTGAGGTCCTCCCTTCAACTCCTATCTCCTACACATTTTCAACTAACTTTAGACATTAATTTATCATTCACCCGATATCCGAATCGAGTGATTCCAAAGCCAAACATTATCTACTCCGTGAGTAGAATTTTTAGACGTAATAAGCTCCCGATTAATCTGCCCGGAACGTATCTGAAATTCAATCTAAAGTTCACCGTTTCAACCCATATAAATGGGATATCTCCAACAAAGCTCTACTTGACTAAAAAAAACCACTCGAAATTCGATATTGAATAGGTGTCCTAAACCCAATCGGGTGAGACCGGATCCGGCCGGGTCGGGTCGTTTACAGTCTATTTAGCTCAAGTAATAACTTTTTTATGATTAATAAAAGCACTTTTGTTATTATATATGTTATTTATCTTTATGAACCAATTATGTTATTGTATATATATAGTAACGTCCTTAGTATTAAACTGTGATAAAGAAACCATGATAGTGATTATGATTGATAAGATCTCGAATCACTTTAATAGGTTTGATATGATATTTAAATATCTCTAGTCATATGTGCTGTCAAACAGGACAGTGATAGTATTATTAAGACTAGCACCTATCGGATGTCTTCTATCTAATTGAAGATAGGGATAGATCTTGTCTATCGAAGTGTTGAGACACTTGGACTGTATGTGGACGTGTATTAGAGAATGCGTATGTTAGACTGGCCTACTTACATTAAGTGTCGCAGTATGTGACAGTTGTGTAATTATCCTGAGACCGGAGTCTTCATGGCATCACGGTGTGGATTGTTTGGTTTGACACTATTGAGGTTTCCCCTAGCCACAGAGCGCTCATGCGATAGTGATTGGGTGCGATATTGAAGCATGCGTCGGATACATGTTTGTTCGTTCGAAAATCGCGTATCCTATTAGTATGAGTAAATTTCTGAAATGGCCTTCTTATAAGGAATGTCTAGTTCTCGTGAATCTTTGCAAAGTGGGAGTAAATGAGATATTCCGAGAGAGCATGATATCCAGATTATAAGAACGATCATTGATGTACTGACACTCGAGATACGATTGTGTGGATATTGTAACAGCGATTGGATTCTATTTACACGGTAACTGTTTCACATAGAATGTGGTAGCCATTGATTTTGACTCCGATGATTGGGGGTCACGGTGTGTTGCTAGACACTATCCCGTGATCGTTAGGTATAAAGGGCATTTTCGTAATTTTCACTTTGTGTCTACGGCCAACATATTTGGAAGCCTATCGGGTCACACACATAGAACATCTAGCCGGATTAAAATGCGGTTATGTTGATAACCAAATAAGAAAAGTTTATCTCGACCTTAAAGTGTTATAGTGATTAAATTAATATGGTGGTATTTATTTAATATGAATAAATTAAATACAAGATATTAATTGTGTTGATTAATTAAATATACATATTATATATGTATGTGTGAAATATATATATATATATATATATATATATATATATATATATATATATATATATATATATATATATATATATATATATATATATATATATATATACATGTATTTTGCAAATTAATTAATCATAATATTATATTAATTGAAAAATATACCGGATCCCAATATTTGGCAATATGGGGCGCAGGTCACATGTGTATAAGATACACTTGGATTGTGCAATTTAATTAATGATATTACCATATATTAATATTAGATATCAATAGATTTGCATTAATTGATTTATGTTAATAAAATAAAGATAGTCAATATAAGATATTGACAATATCTTGGATTTAGTTAATACAAGGTATTAAGTTAATTGAGATAAATCTAGAATATTTGTTTTCCTTAATAGACTAGTAAAATGTTTTCATTCTCATCAATCTACGCAGAAGCTTTTCCCAATCAATTTGGGATGGGGCGCACCACTCCTCTATATAAGAGAGGGGTTGGCTAACTCTTTTGTACATCAAAAATAGAAGAGTTCTAATTTACAAAAAATCTGAGAGCTTCTTAGAGAGAGATTTAAGAGAGAGAAAAAAAGACCGGTCTAGCAACCGAATTTTTCTAGTAGCTATCCAAGGAGGATTCCAGCAAGGTGCTCGTATGGATATTGTTAGAGGCCGGACACGTGAACGGCTTGCGCGCACAACTAGTCTCCTTTGACGATCAAAGCGCCGATCTATTAGATCAAGCGAGGTAATCACCGTCAACTACTAAACGTGTTTATTGTTTTAAACGGAGTCGATGTTGGGATCGGAAATCAATTTTTAAATTCCGCTGCGTAAACTAGTTGATTTACTCGAATCGACTTGCAAGCTCGATTGTTCTTTTAGAATTCATTTGATTTTTATAAAATATGACATGATCAAACTCGACTCATGTACTCAGCTCGAGTAACGATTAATGATTTATAAAGGGAACATCTTTTCACACATCAAATTATTCTGACCCAATTCGAGGCAGAAAACGATTATTATTCTGATTCAATCGAGTCAGAATTTAAATATTTTCCATACACAATACCAGTCAGAAAGACTTTCTAACTAAAATTGAGTCAAAAAAAACTTTTGACATTCTGTCTGAAATTAGGTCAGAATCAACGAGTTTGCAAATTGTTTTGACCCAATTAGAGTCGGAAAACAATGATTATTCTGATTTAATTCTAATAAGAATTTTGAATGTTTTCCGTACCCGATACTGATCAGAAAGACTTTCTGACAAAAATTGACTCAAGAATTTTTTTAACATTCTGTCTTACATTCGGTCAGAATCAACTAGTGGAAAAAAACATAAATTTAAAGGTAAAAGTGGAAAAAAAATGTTTTGTAATAAAACTTTTAGTTGTTTGAAAAAACCTTCCCTTTATCAACTACTAATTAATAATAAATTTTATAAATATGATTAGTTTTTTTTTTGATAACATAAATATGGTTAGTAAATATTTTTCTTGTGTGGCAAAAATATTTTTCTTGTAGTGAATTCTCGCTCATTGTTTTCTAATAAATATTAGTCTGAAAATGTAGGTCTCCTAATGGCAAGGATATATAATTATACCCATCAAGCATGCAAAATATATTATCAAACTATTGAAGAAAACCAATATTCAAATTACATCATTTAAATTTATATCAAGACATCGAAAGTATGTTGTTAGTGTTTCTCAAAGTGCACATCACAAGCATATATGTCTAGCTGTTCGATTCCAAACTCCTCCACAAGCGTAACAAAATTCATATCCACACCTGTAATCGGGCAACCAAAACATATAAAGACAATTTTTTAATTAACCCATCTCTCTCTATATATATATAAGCAGTAGATCGAATGGAAAAGACTCATCCTCAACATTATTAAATTTGTAGTACAAAATAATTTTGGTGCATCAATGATTTGGAGGGTTATACCAAATGGATAATGAGATGCGTCCAACTCATCCACTTTCACACAATACAAGTGTGTATGTGTGAGGAGGAATTACATCCATCCACTTGGTATAACTCGTCAATAACTCTTAATGTAAAATATGTGTGGAATAGGAGTTGGAGAAAAGTTATGATACAATATTGATTCATTGGTTGTACGGAATTTTTATACATCTTCTCACACAGTAGTGTTCTGTAAGGATGATTTGGATGCTTCAAAACATTCCACTCACCATTGTATCATAAAATTTCTCCTTGTTATTTTGTATACGATGGGGCGGATGCACCCTTTAGGATGGGGTCACTCCGCCCCTGCAGATTCGGAAAATAACACTATAAAAAGTTTAGTTATGTATAACGAGAAAGTATCCATTTTTTATTTCGATTACATAATACAAAGGATTGTGATGAATTTTTATACACCTCTGTACTATAAAAAGTATCCATTTTCGATTTCATATATATATATATATATATATATATATATATATATATTATTAAAAAGCAATTTATTTGTTGCATTTTAAGTACCAATAAACATATATCTACCTAAATCACATAATACATACAAACATTAAATATTACAATAATTGTATGTTTGGGAAAAAAACTTACTAATTAAATGATAAATTTGGTTTTAAAATGGAGAATTTATGCGGGACACTTTTTTTAAAAAAATGTGAACATTTTTTATTGGACGGGTACAAATTGTACCGTACAATGCACAAAAAGATCTTTTTGTGATAAGTGCTAAATTAGTCGCAAATGATATCATTAAAGATATTTATTAGTGCCAGCGAGACATTAAAATTTATATGGCTCCCTATCATCTATAATAACCGAATAAGTTGACATAAATCATTTCTTATGTAAATAAAAATATACAGTTATTACCAAAACAACACATTTAAACAAATATTAATAAATTTAAAATGTTTGTTTCCCAAAAGAAAACATTATTTTGTAGTGTTTAAAATCTTTATTGATAGGAGTAGATGAATTAGTCTGTTCGGATCCTGTGATTTTAAGTAATTCACTTTTTCGAATGCATAACGAGAAATGTATAGTCAGTTTTTTCAATATATATAGTAGAGTTTTATTTTATTTTATTTTTTTTGATTCAACCGGACAGAAAAAACATATCTATACATTTTTCTAATTGCGAAACATCTATAATATCGCCATATAGAATATACTACCTCCGTCCCACAAAAAGTGTCCATAACGGAAAAATGAATTGTCCCATAAAAAATGTCCATGTAAATTTCCAATACATCATTAAATACATTTTTTCCAATCATACCCCTATTTTAACATTTAATTTTCTATAATCCTTTCATATTCCAAAACAAGCATTTATGATTAGTTAAGGGTATATTTGTCTATTCATTCTTAAAATACAACACATTAATTATTTCCTTAATCTCCGTGTCCAACAAAAAGTGGACACTTTTTGTGAGACGGAGGTAGTATTTCTTAACTAAACTAGGTTTCACCTCCATTACCAAACTTACCAATTAAACTCAAATTTGACATGTATGTGTTGAAAAGGTTTCTTCTTGTAGATAAAAACTAACCTGCAGGTGATGTGTTGACAACCATCTGCCTTCTCAACATAGAATCTGCAGCGAGGACACCTACTCCATCCCATTTTCTTAACAAGTTCACTCAGTAAGAAATCCAACCATTTAGCTTCAACATTTTTGGACACAAAAGCTTTGCAGTTATCAAAGTCCAGTTCAACTGCACAATTAGAAACTGGACATTTGACATTGCAAACAATATTTTCTTGGAATTTTGACTCCAAGTGACTGTTAATGCATCCTTTACAGAATAAATGGTTGCAACGGGGGATTTGTAGCAACTGATCTTGTTCTTTCCTATGCCAACAAATCTTGCAATGCATGACTGATCGATTCGGGGGCATGTAGTCGACTAATTAAGCCATTCTTATAGTAATTCCAATCCTTCAATGCTCTGATGAACAGTAAATGATTCATCTTCTGCTTTTTAATTTGGTCGAAAAGGCTTCTAGGGTAGTGTTATCGCCTTTTAGAAGTTTGTGAGGCCATAATGCACTTAATTACACGAAATTACTCCCTTTCCTCCGTTCCTATAGAGATAAATATTAACGTTATTTGTTTATTATAGTGGTATTATAATAATAGATGTCCATAACTTATTGTAACTCATTCCACCTGTTATAACAGGATCGTCAGGAATCCCAACGGATTGCAATAATCAAGAAATAAACGAGAAAGCATAAATCACACAAGAACAATAACACAGAATTTAACGTGGTTTCCGACAATATGCCGACTAGTCCATGGGCAGAAACGAGGAGTTTATATAATCACTGGAGATTTTACAGACTCTGGTCCGCTGCAAATATTCTAGGTTACTACATATGTGTATTTATAGCCACAAAACCCTAGACCAAGCCACCATAACTAAATACAGGCTGATTGACTAAAATACCTAGATGTGAACTCAGCTCAGCTGACTCAACCAGACGTAACCTACTAACATTTACCCTGCTGACATTGCCCTGCTGGCCTTGCCCTGCTGACATTGCTCAGCTGACTTGCCCTACTGAGAGGTCAAGTCACTTTTTCTAAAAATCTCCACCTTGACATGAAATCTCGTTCAAACAGATGTATATATAACCAGATGCATTCATCAATGCCAGATGTACTGTACCAGATTCCTCCTCTTTCTTCAGATTTAACAGCTCTAGATGTGATTCCTTCATATGAGAAACCAACTTTAGATGAGAACCGCCCAAATTCAGATGAGATCCTCTGCTGTTAACAGATTCAGACTTGATCACCAGACAAGATGTGATTACCAGATTCATATGTAATCACCTCAGTTGAGGACACTCAACTAAGTTCTTCAGATTCAACTTCAACCAAACAGACTGCAGATTTCAGATCCTGAATTTGAGTTGACCAAATGTGAACAAAACAGAATTTAGGTTAGACTCCTCCAGATGAGACTTAACTACAGATGCGAACTCCACCTCAGACATGTTCACCAGATGCTAGACTTTACTCTGCTGAGACTTCTAGGCACAGATGCAGAACCAACACAGACATGTTCAACAGATTCAGCAGATGCCACACTGCTGACAGATGGAATCAGCTGACTTTTATCAGCAGACTTCCCAGACTTGAACATTCCACTCTACTCAGCTGGCCTTTATTCAGCTGGTACTAGATCAGCAGATTTTCACTCAGCCGACCCCAGATTTTGGTTCCACCAGATTCAGCTCTTGAATCTTCAGGTTCAGATGCACAACCAAGTGTCAGATAAGTGTTGATTATTCTCAGCTGAGTTCTGCAGACTCAGCTGTGTATGGATCTGAAGCTCCACCTGCTTGTCAACACTCCAGATTCAGATTCAGACCAGATTTGTATTCCCTTTGCAACTGCTACTAGCAATTGAACCAATAGCTCGACTGTCTGTACATGTGCCAGCTGCATTATGCTTTAGCTCTTGATTATAGGGAGATGCCCTAATATCCTCCGATGACACTGTCTTTCTTCCAACAATAAAAGACTGCACAAAATTCTCACATGATGCTGGCAGTGATACCAAAAAAATTAGAGCTGCATCCTCATCTTCGATCTTAACACCAATACTCCTTAAATCAAGCAATATTGTGTTCAACTTTTCCAGAGGATCTCTGAGAGACATTCCTTCATGCATCTTTAAATCGAGCAGACGTTGCTTCATCAAAGAACTTGTTGGTCAACGACTTTGTCATATATGAGACTCTCAAGCTTCACCACACTGCGCGGCAATAATCCTCTTCAAAGAACCGGTGATAACATCATCAGACAAGCTCAACAAAATCATTGAATGTGCTTTCTCCTCCAGATTGGCCATCTCAGCGTTTTCTGCATCCATCGATTTTGTCAATGGAGCCCAGAGCCCTAGTTTCTTCAACAGAGCATGCATCTTGATTTGCCATAGATTGAAATTGTTCATTCTTGTGAATTTATCAATCTCTAAATCTAACCCAGACATCTTGATCTCGCCGGAAAGCTAACGTTGATCCCAGAACCTAGCATCAATTACGACCTTGGTGACAATCAACCTAACTTGAATGGATTTCGGATTCCCTGATGATAACCTCGACGCTCTGATACCAGTTTGTTATAACAGGATCGTCAGGGATCCCAACGGATTGCAATAATCAAGATATAAACGAGAAAGCATAAATCACACAAGAACAATAACACAGGATTTAACGTGGTTTCCGGCAATATGCCGACTAGTCCACGGGCATAAACGATGAGATTATATTATCAATGGACATTTTACAGACTCTGATCCGCTGCAAATATTCTAGTTTACAACATATGAGTATTTATAGCCACAAAAGCCTATACCTAGCCCCCATAACTAAATACAGACTTATTGACTAAAATACCCCAGATGTGAACTCAGCTCAGCTGACTCCACCAGACGTAACCTGCTAACATTTACCCTGCTGACATTGCCCTGCTGACATTACCATGTTGGCATTGCCCCTGCTAGCATACCCTACTGGCATTGCTCAGCTGACTTGCCCTGCTGAGAGGTCAAGTCACTTTTTATAACACCACCTTTTATCTTCCTTTCAATAATGGTAGGGCTGGCCCGGTGAGATTCAGGGCCCTAGGCCGATTCTTCAAACGAGGCCTTTTCAATTCGATAAACATTGTGTTATTAAATTAAAGAAACATTTATAAAAAAAGTCAAATTTTATTGACGTACAAATATTAGCATCTATCTTCTAACACATTTAGAAGCAAATTAAAATCTCTAATCCCAAAACCTTGTTGACTTCCGTGAAAAAAAAAGGTCAAGATGAAGTATGGAAAAAAAATTATTAAGGGGAAGTCTGCAAATTGGAAAACTGTTACTACCTTCGTCTCATAAAAAATGTCTAAATTTGAAAAAAAATTTGTCCTATAAAAAGTGTCTTTTTTCCAAAACCGATACATCATTTAATGACTTTTTTCCAAATATATCATTCTCCTAAAATTACTCATTGTTGAGATTTTCTAATGCCAAAACAATCATTTAATGCTAGTACTAGTACTACACTACTAACGTTAAAGCTCTGATATGAAAGAATATGAAAAGTACTACCTACCTCCAGAAAAGAAAAAAAAATGAACGGTCCTATAAAAATGTAGGGATGATATTAATATCAAAAACATTATCATTAACATCAAACTTTTTGAACTTTTGTCTATCTTCTTCTCTGTTCCAATCAAAAAACAAATTTGTGGGACCGATCATTTTTTTGTTGTTATAAAAATTTCATATAGTGTCAATTTAAAGCAGAATTTTTGGTTGAAAACAGATATCAATAAGGGTTAAAGAAGTAGAAAAAAAAAACAAATAAACAATTTATGACCGGCAGCAGATGACGGAAAATCAAAAGTCTCTGATACTGGACGAACCTAAAAGCCTAATATTAAGTATAAAAAAAACTATATGTATTTATTGTATCGAGTTAATGAACGGTTAATTATATCATAAAAGAAATTACTGAGATGGGTCCCTAAAATCAGCTAGTTTTTTGGTGGCCCTAGACACAGGGCCTCTTGGGTCTAGGCTTAGGGCCGGCTCTGTTTGATGAAATTGATTTATCTTTCATTTTCATTCAATCCTATTAATTGTATTTATGTTTAAGACAACTTTTCATTTTTCCCTTTGATATATAAAGAGTATTTCCATTATAATGATGTGATATATAGAATGGAGATTATGAAATGAATAAGAAAAGTTTATCATTGTTTCACCTTATATTTTGTCTTCTAATTTTTGTTTGTTGCATTAGTTTTATACCAATAATTTTATAACATTGTTCATATTAAATTGATGGAAACATTTTGCAAAACAAATATTTCAAAATTTATTACTCGAGATGTAAAAAAACAAGAGAACTGTAAAAGTCTAAAGTGAGAAGATGAGTTTTTTCTGTTAGACGCGTGCCTCACAAATCAAGGCGCACGCCCGAGTTCCTCCATGCCAAATTTTGTTAAAGTTGTTTCGAGTTAGTTAGAGGATGTTTACTCCTCCCAAGTCTATTTAAGTTGCAATTAGAGATGTAATTAACTAATTAGATACATCAATTTCCTTCCAAGATGATCAATTTTCTGCAATTTGTATTGATGTGTTTTCCTGCTCATTTCATAGTACATAAATTAGTTGTCTTCATCTCTTGTTCTTCATGTTTCTTGGTATTATTTTGATCAAATCCTAGTTTCAGTTCGAGTTCAAGATGGTATCAGAGCGAGCACGCTCAATTCCGCTTATCTCAGTCTGAATTTCGTTCGCTCTTAATTTCTTTGTTTTGTATTCAAGTTATTGACAAAATAATCAAGAAAAGGAAGGACGAAACTTGCCTAGGAACATCAAGCAGCTGCAACTTCAAATTTTAGTCACAATAATGAGAATCAAAAAAATGTATTTGGTGCAACCGTTGTTAAGAGGTGCTCAATCATTGGAATAGATCAATGACGAAAGCGATTTATCAAGTGGAACTTTGTTATGTTGATGGTTCTTCTCAAATGTTTGCAGCAACTAACAAAAACTTCACAATTTGATGCAGCAAAAATGATTTGGTATGTTCTTTGACGATGTCGGATATCGTCCAATCAATAATCCTGGCCTAATTAACTCTTGGAACGACTTATCAAGAACACAGAACGATGGGGATGGTGATTTAGGTTTGTTTTAGACTGAGCCTGAGAGTTATTTCTCTCAAGTTTTCTATGTATCCAATGTATGTAGTTGGAATCAAGTCCATCATAGTTCCTTAGGGTTTGTTTATATAAGGGGTGTCTCGCCCTCTATCTTGTCCTGCATGTATTAGGGTTTATTTCTCAGCCCCTAAGGATTAATACGTGTAAATCCCTTTGAATTAGGGATAATTATGGTTATATTTGATTTGACATGATCATCGTTCTATAATCATGGGATTCTTTCCATGTTTATCCTACTATACAGGCATATGTTTAAATACCGAAATAAGGAGAGCTTCAGACGACCTACACTGAGCTCCTCAGGTCGCCTCGACCTGAGTTACATGGCCCACCCTCTGTTATGACCGAGTCGTCCTGTGGTGGTCTAGTCGGGAAGTGCATGTCACCTCCCACCTGGGGTTATGCCTGTTCCTTTTTACTGACATGGGCCCCTGCACTTCATAATTATTACTTTTATCTTCCTCTATTTATTACACAGCCATTCTCTGAATGACACGTGGCACGGTCTACTCTGAACATCGTCATAAGCCCCCCACGTCTGACCAGGCTCCTTTGGAATGGGGCTGATCTGACTTAGGTGGAGTGCAGCTTGGCTACTTCACAGAGTTATGGTTTGCCTTACCATATGGCCGCATTACCGTCATCACTCTGTTACGACAGACATGAAAAATGAAGCGTTTCTATGTACGCCTTAATGATGGGGTTGTTTTCCCCATTCTACTTTTGAGGTTTATACCCTTTAGTCTTGTCACGTCTCTTCAGACGTTACAACATTTCATTTAAATCCGAGATTGAAGTCCACCGGTTGCCATTCCAATCCTCAACCTCTTCAATAACAAGCAAGCTTTCTGTGATTTTCCCATTTTTAATTTCCTTATCGTTGATAAGTGAGCCAGTTATTCTCACAGATAGTTCAATTGAATCTTTGTTCGAGTAAGAGCCAGAATCAGATAGTGAAAATTCCTATTTTAGGTTTAATTCTGAGAACCCTGCTCTTCCACCTCCCGAGAACCCTGTTCCCAAGCCCTTAATCAATCGTAAGGGATTTGAGCACGTCATTCTAGCCCCCCAATTCGATCCTTTCTATTCCGGTCCATCGCTCTCTTCTGGAACTTTAAAGTTCGTCTTGAACTTAAAAGAACACATGGCTTTGCGATCTCAGGCTGTTTGCCATGGTATTGATTCCAGGCTAACTAAGGGCATTGCGGCCTCTATCTACAAAAAGTATGGTATAGATACCAGGCAGTACGACCCTCAAGCTCCTCCTTCCGGAACTTATGCTGACCAGGCCCCGGAGGGATACTGTGCCGTGTATAAGGAACAGTTTGACTGTGGCTTGAGGGTCCCCTTCTACCCTGCCCTTTTGGCAGTTCTGGGGCACTACGGGTTAGGAATCACTTAGATCTCTCCTAATGACATAAGGGAAATTATAGGCTTTACGATCTGGTGTAGATGCGCCTGTATTCCTTTCAAAGTAAAGTACTTCAGGTCATTTTATTAGTGTAAACTGGTAAAGGACTCTCATGGGTTGTATTGCTTCTCTCGTCAGGGAGATTTTATGAACTACGTCCCCATTTTAAGTAAGGGAGAGTCCTCCTATAAAGATTGGAATTGCCTTTTTTTTATCCGTAAGGATGTGGCGATCGATTTGGGCCGATGGAACTCTATTGACCTTGGTAGTGACCCCCGACCTACCGATGTTGAAAAGAATCTGTTAAAGGATATTAGAGAGTGTGGTATCAGTCTTGGAGTAAGGAAGTATTCTTTTAAGTTGGTCGATGCTGCTAAGTTGTCCACGGCCGGTCCGTTTCCTTATGTAGAGATGAACGAAGACGATTACAAAACTTGTAGGATTTTTGGAGTTTTATTAAATCTGGTTTCCTGTTGTGATCACTCATGTACTGACTTTCTCTTGCTTTGTGTTATACAGTGTCTAATTTTGCCGAACTTTTGGCCGATGTCGTCGAAGAGGAAGTTCCTAATGGTGGTCTACATGAGATTGATCAGGGGTCTGAGAGGACCGAGAGCATTGAGCAGCCTGCTACCCGAGCTGTGGGTACCGTGTTGAACTTCTTGTCAGCTCAAAGTTTATCCGAACATCCCGAGGATGCACCCGACTCTTCTTCCTTACCTGTACAAGAAGGAGTTGGCCTTCCGAAGCTGAATACGGGCGTGCAGGGTGAAGAGGAAGAGGAGGAGGAAGTCGGGCTCAGGAGAAGGACCCAGGTTATATCCATTGATACCCCCCAAAAAGGCAGATACAAGAAGAGAAGGTCTGAATCTCGTTTGTCTGTCGATATCGAGGTCTTTTCTGAGGATAGAGCTCCATCAGGTCAGGGGCGCCTTTTTGAATTATCTGATCAAGACATGGCCGCTGTTGTAAGTCCTTTTCTTTTATCTTTCCTTATGGCTAATACATTTTCCTTCTCACATGCGTATTGCCTTTGCAAGGGCCCAAGTCGGGCAGAAGTTTTTAAACAGGCTCGCTGAGTCTTCGGCAAGTAAAGAAGCTCTAAAGAAGACTGTGGCAGAGCTAAGGGACAGCCGCCAGAAGCACAGGGATGCTTCCAAATCTAAAGATGAAGAAATCAAGGCCCTGAAAGAGCAGCTCGGAGCTCGTGATGCTGAACTCGAGCAGACTAGGACTCGGTATACCGCCGGGCTTCAAGCTGTGTTTGACAAGTATACTACGGAAAAATCTGAGCTGGGGCCAACCTTAGTTAAACTCCGGGCCGAAAGGGATGCATTGGAAGCCTCTATTCCTGCTCGGAATGCTCAAGCTGTTCACGAGTATAAGTCCTCTGGACACTTTGCTGGGGCTTTGAAGGCCTTATTAGGCCCCGTTATGCAACATGGCTATAAGTCCGGAGCATATGAGGCCAAAGAGCAGCGTGCCTACCTGGTTATTCCCGACCTTCCCCATTATCGAACGATGTACAAGGTAGGTGCAGGAAAGATCTATGATGACCGGCTAAGGGAGTTTAAAGAAGGCGAGGACATTGCGCCGTCCTGCGCCTCAGAGTGCTGAGCCGGCTCCTTCATCAGAGCAGCTGAATCCTGCTGTTGAAAAGTGAACTCCGTGTTGTATTCTTTTTAAAGTGTATTTTGTAAAACTTTTGAAAAACTTGTGCATTTTCCCAAAGTTTGTGGTGCTCTGCCCACAGTACTTTTATTAAGCACTTCTACTTTAATTTCTGTTTTGAGTTTGTGTACTTACCTGGTACCCTTTGCCTCCCAGATGCATTACTTATTGTATTGGATGACATACTTGGTTTTTGATTGTAAGCTTTGTTTGCCTTTTGTCATTTTTTGATAGCCACTCTTTGAGTCTGACCTGTAGTACTCAGTTTGTAAAGTAGCCTGACCTACAGACTTAGGGAGTTTGTCCTTTGCAAACTATCTGAGTCTGACCTGCAGTAATCAGTTCGAAAATTAGCCCGACCTGCAGAATTAGAGAGTTTGTCCTTTGCAAACTCACTGAGTCTGACGTGCAGTACTCAGTTTGAAAATTGGCCTAACCTGCAGACTTAGGGAGTTTGTCCTTTGCAAACTCTCAGAGTCTGACCTACAGTCCTCTGTTCAAAAATTAGCCTGGCCTATAGACTTAGGGAGTTTGTCCTTTGCAAACTCTCTCAGTCTAATATGCAGTACTCAGTTCGAAAATTAGCCTCACCTGCAGCCTTAGGGAGATTGTCCTTTGCAAACTCTCTGAGTCTGACCTGCAATACTCAGTTTGAAAATTAGCCTGACCTGCAGACTTAGGGAGTTTGTCCTTTGCAAACTCTCTGAGTCTGACATGTAGTACTGAGTCCGACTTTTCCCGTTAAGGGTTATATATCAACAATGTTGTACTTAACAAAGAAATTTTTTATTATAATGCGTTGATGTTTGATTACATCTATTGAAATAAATAAGACTAAAAAGAAAATAATGCAAGTCTAGCACCTGTCCTAGACATAAAATTTGTGCAAGTTGTGGCATTCCACGTTCGCGGTATCGTTCTGCAGCTCGTATCAGCTAGTTGGTATGCTCCATTCCCATGGACTTTGACTGTTTTGTATGTTCCTTGTCTACTAACTTCATTCCTTCTCAGTAGCATGTCTCCTTCTTTAAAATAAGAGTGTTTGACTCTGGAGTTAACGTACTGAGATATCCTTTGTTTGTACTTGGCCATTATAATGTAGGCCACCTCTCTGGCTTCTCCCAAATCGTCATTAGAATGCATGAGTTCAGATTCTTGATCTGTGTGTGTGTAGAGTTCTGACCTTGGGGAAGGGAGACCAATCTCTGCTGGAATGACTGCCTCACTTCCATAGGCCAGTGAAAAAGGTGTTTCACCTATTGCTGTGTTTGGCGTAGTCCTATATGCCCAAAATATGTTGGGTAGATGTTCCACCCAATTCTCTCTTTCCTCTTCTAGTCTATTTTTTAAGTCTTGACCTGTCTGTTCATTTCTTCGACTTGGACATTAACTTGTGGATGGCCAACGGAGGTAAAATGCTGGGTGATGCCCAGCTCGGCACAAAAAGATCTGACTGTCATGTCTTCAAATTGAGTTCCATTATCTGAGATCAAAGTCATAGGTATGCCGTATCTGTAGATTATGTTTTTCCAAAGGAACTTTTGAATAGCTTTTGCATTGATGGTTGTTAGAGCTTCAGCTTCTACCCACTTGGTAAACTATCTACTGCTACAACAAGGAATCTGAGATTACATGGGGCTCGGGGGAGTGGCCCGACTAGATCTATGCCCCATTGATAAAAAGGCCAAGGAGAGACTATAGGAACCATTTCTTGAGAAGGCTGATGAGATAAGTTATCATGCACCTGGCATGACTTGCACTTCATCGCTTTGCGTGGTGGGCCAGTAGTACCCAAATAAGCGACACTTCCTTTCTAGGGTTCGTGCACCCACATGATTTCCGCAAATACTAAGATGAATTTACCTAAGGAGATAATTCCCTTCCTCCTCTGAAGCACATCTGAGCCAATGGGATATGAAAGATCGTCTGTAAAGTTCTTCGTTAAAGAGAGAATACCTGCTTGCTAAGAGCTTCATCCTGCGGGTCTGAGACTTATCAGCTGGTAGGGTGCCATGTTTGAGATAGAACACAATAGGGTCCATCCATGTAGCCTTTTGAGTGACTGGTTGGACCTCATTCTGAATAGCTTCTTTCAGCGAGCTGCTCTACCAAAGCGCTTTTGTCTGAGAAGAAGTATGAGGCCAACTTTGAAAGGCGTCAGCTCGTTTATTATGGGATCAGGAGACCTGCTCGATCTGGACTGACCTGACCTGAAGTTCTTTAGTAAGGCTTGGGCCACATATATGTACTTCTTTATTGGTTCTTCCTTTGCTTCATATTCCCCTTTGACATGATTAACTACCAGCTGGGAGTCACTGAACACTTGTAAATTGGTAGCACCGAGCTTGCTGGCTAGTCGGAGCCCGATGATGAGAGCTTCATATTCATCTTCATTATTCATGGCCTTGAACTGGAAACACAAGGGATAAGGAAATTCTTCTCCTTTTGTACTTATGAGCAGGAGGCCTGCCCCTGCTCCTTCTTTCCCTACTGTCCCATCCATATATAGGGTCCATAACTCAACTTACGTTGTCGGTTGATCTTTCTCGATGTCCACTGAGATTCCCTCAGCTAAGAAGTCTGCAAAAGCCTGAGCCTTCACTGCAGTTCGGCGTTGGAAGTCCAGGTCATACTTTTCAAGCTCTATGACACACTTCACTACTCATCCTGACGTGTCTGGTCAAGCTAATATTTGCCGTAAAGGCTGATCTGTTACCACAGTTATTGGATGTTTTTGGAAATACGGCCTCAACTTTCTCGAAGTATGCACTACAGCCAATGCTAACTTCTCTGCACTAGTGTATCTGAATTCAGGTCTATGTAGAGCTCTACTCACATAGTAGATTGGTTTTTGCACATTGTCCTCATCTCTGATCAGGACTGCACTGATTGCTTCTTCACAAACTGCTAGGTATATCAGCAAAGTTTCTCCTTCCTGAGGAGAGGTCAAAGTCGGCAGCTCGGCTAAGTAATCCTTGAGGTCTTTGAATGCTTTCTGGCTGTCCTCATTCCACTAGAATGGAATTGTCTTTCTTAAAACTTTGAAAAAGAGTAAGGCATGCTGTGCCGATCTGGACAGAAATCTGTTTAGAGGTGACCATACGCCCTGTCAGCCTTTGCACTTCTTTGATGCTCTTTGGGGGTGGCATAAACCTCAACGCCTCGATTTTATCTGGATTCGCTTTGATACCTTCCTTGGAGATCATGTATCCTAGGAATTTACCCGACCTGACCCCAAATGTACACTTTTTTGGGTTGAGCTTCATCTGAGTTTGTCTGAGCACATTAAACACTTCTCTGACGTCTAGCATGTATTGGTCAAGAGACCTGCTCTTGATCAGGAGGTCATCTACGTACACCTACATGCATCTTCCGATTTGGTTGTCAATGATTTTATTTACCGCTCTTTGGTATGTAGCTCCAGCATTCTTCAGCCCAAAGGGCATTGTGATGTAGCAGAATGTGCCCAATTCTGTTATGAACATATTTTTTCTGCATCTTCAGGGTTCATGGCTATTTGATGGTACCCCTTGTATGCGTCTAGAAATACAAATATCTCAAAGCCCACAGTTGAGTCAACTAACCTGTCAATTTTAGGAAGTGGATAGCAGTCTTTATGGTAGGCTTTGTTTAGGTCGATGAAGTCCACGCACATCCGCCAACTTCCAACCGGCTTCCTTACCAGTACCGGGTTGGCTATCCATTCAGGATAAACCACCTCTGGTATGATGTTAGCCTAGAGTAACTTCTCTACCTCCTTATGAATTGCTTCCATTCTTTCTCTCGCAAAATGCCTTTACTTTTGCCAAACTGGTTTTCTGTTCGGGTTAACATTAAGCCTGTGCAAGGCCATCTCAGTTGACAGTCCTCTATTTTCCAGGCGAACACATCTCTAAACTCTCTTAACACTTTGATGAGTTCCTCTTTATGTTGCTCTGGTATCCAAGACCCCACATTCATAGTTAAATCCTTATGATCTTTCTATAGACTCACTGCTTCGATCTTGTACTCTGAAGACCAGCCTTCTTCCTCTTCTGGGAGCAATTCCTCAATAGAAACTTGATGTACCATCATTTTTCTATTAATGGTAGCCGTGTAACAGCTCCTGGCCATTTCCACATCACCCTTAATTTCCACTGACACCTGTAGTGTTGAAAGCTTCATACTTATGTGAGCTAGGAAGATCAGTGCACGGATATCTATCAGTGCGGTTCGTCCCATGATAACATTGTAGCCTGATGGCACTTTGACTACAACATAATCTACCATAAGGGTCCTGCCCCTTGGTTCTTTTCCAAAAGTGGTCGGTAGTCTGATCAGGCCCATGGGATGGACTGGTGGTCCTGCAAACCCAAATAGCCGAGCTGAGACAGGCGTCAGCTCAGTATCCTTTAACTTCATGGATTGAAAAAATATTGTAGTACAGTACATTGACTGCACTGCCTGCAGATACACTTCACCGTATGCTTATTGATGACAACTTTGATCATCAACCCTTCGTTATTAGTGACTAAGGGTAGGGGATCACAAGGACCGTAAGTTACCTCTCCAGAAAGCCTTTGCCATTTTCTAGAGTCGGTGGAAGCAGCTGACCTGCTACTGTTTCCCTTCTCAGGTCGGGGAGCGGTGGTCGGTCCACCCAAGATCGTGTTAATTGTGTTGATGGGATTGTTATCAACTTGCCCATCATGAACTGGGGACTGATCTCTCATGTAATGATATTCATCGTGCCGGTCCCGTTCTTGACTGAAGTTCCTTCTCTTGAACTCTCTTCTACCTCAGGATTCCATATTTTGAAACCGGTCTATGACCTCATCCAGCTTCCCTTACATAACAGCCGCGCATCGATATCTCTTTGCAGATCTCTAAAATGCTCTACGTTGTGACCAATATCTTTATGGTGCCTGTAATACTTGGTCTGATCTCTTTTCTCATGAGGACCCCTCATGGGAGGCGGAACTCGTGCTATGCCCTTTCTTTGCATTATAGCGAGGACCGGCTCGTATGACCTGTTTAAAGGGATAAAATACCTTTCTTGAAGAGCGCCTTTTTTCCTAGTCGGTCTGACACCGGTGCTGCGACTTGATCCCATACTGACTTGTGTTTTCTATTGTTGGAAATAAAATTTTAGTTTTGATGATGATTCATCTTATTTAGTTACTTGTTTGTTTACACCCCATTGATGAAGTGCTAAAACTAGCTATTATAGTGGAAAGCTAAAAGATGTTTAGAACTGAATGTATATGTTTTACTAGAGTCTGATGATTGTATAGGTTATATCAGACAAGCACTGTATGTTGGTCCCTTGGAAAGGCTAACACAAGTATAGAGGGGGTTGAATAAACTTGTCCCCAAAAACCAACTGAAAATAGAATCTTGAACAGATTGAGTTCAGCTTTTAAACATGTGTGGAGTTATGCTAACTTAGTTGAGTATAAGTCAGTCCTGACTTATGCTGAACTGAGTTAACAAGCAGCGGATTAAATTAAGCCTTTAAGTGGAACTAGAGTTTATCAGTTTGTCTAGATGAAATGTTGTACTGTGCTGACTCAGTTTCTTATGTTTGCTGAGTGTGATCTGGTGCAATATAAACTTAAATGCAGTAATTAAATATGTAAAGTAAGTAAGTAAATGAGACATAAATTATAGAGGTTCCAGGTGGTGTAAGTCAGTCCTCTCTTTCCCTGTGATGTAGGAGGCCAAATTCACTATGTTCTTGAGGTTTACAGTTACAAGACACAAAGTAAATTTAAACACTGATTGTCCTTCACTAATCCCTAGCTTCACAATCTTCCAACTTCAGTCTTCAATAGGTAGAATTGATGTTTGAACTAAGATTTCTACACTGGTCATTGAAGGGTAGGATTGCCTCTTCACCAGCACTACACAAACACAGTTTTCCTACCTGCAATCAACTGTCCTTCACACCTTCTTGGTGTTTCGCAGTCTAAACCTTTGATAAAATCAAAGTTGAGACTTGAATCAATAACTATGATTCAATTTGTGTTTCTAGCTTCTTCTTCTAGATGTATATAATATGCTCAGCTCTATTTTCCTTAAAATTATTGATCTTGATCATTCTTTGAATCCTTATGAACACTTAAAGATTTCTTGTTCTTGCAATATAAATTAGCAGGAGTTCTTTTGATTTACTTTCCCCTTTTCTGAATCTATCTTGATAAATTTAACCTTAGAACTCCACCCTTCTCTTTAAGGTAGAAGTGACCTATTTATAGGGGTTTCTCCAACGGTTGGATGAATTTGAACATTTGAATTTGAATCCCTATAACCGTTTGGTGGTCCTGCTTATTCTGTTGAATGTCGGCGTCCTTTCTGACAATTTTGTGCAACCAATAAAATTGCTTACTTTATAACGGTCATATTTTCCTTCAGTTTTTCTTGACTTCAGCATGAAAACTTGCCTTAGTCAGTTTTCAGCTTAAGAGCATTAACTGAGTTTTTACTCTTCTTCAAAATGCTCAGTACTCTATTTTTCATCTGATTATAATTGACTTAATCGGAGTACACCATTCCTTATACAAATATCTAAGATATATTGTCCTTATGATTCTTAGGTCTTCTTTCAAGATCCATAAAGCCAGTTCAGGCCATCACAGACTTACCTGAATTATAACCATACAGTCTCGACTTAAGTCTTCATAATTGAGTCTGAACCCTCAGTTCTTCATTCTTCAATAACTGAGTCTACGTCCCTCAGTTCTTCAATTAGATAAGTCAACCGAGTCTGTGTCCCTCAATGAACTTACCTTCTTCAGTTCTTCAGTTGTGTGTGCTCCGAGTCAAATTAAACTTCAGTTGTGTACTCAGTTCTTTTAATGTCATCAAATCAGTTTCTCATTTTCTCAGTTCTGAACCTAGAACTATAGAACTATTACAGTGCTTGTGTGATTTACTTATACAATTATCATAATCTATTAAATCCTATACATCAATAACTACACATCTTTTTGCTTTGCATTATAACAGTTAGTTATGACACTTCATCAAATGGGGTTTTAAATAATAACTGAATAACTGATGAAACATCATCAAAACATAAATTTTATTTCCAACACTGTAATAGATAGAAGTGTTGTAAAACTGAAAACTGGAGATCATCTAGAAAAATGGATATTGATTAAAACTGAAAAGAGTCACCAGAACTTGGAACTGAAGTTCACTAAGAATTGAAGATGGTAAGTTCGCTGAGGGACACAGACTCGTTTGACTTATCTAGAACTGAAGGCTGAGGGAACAAACTCAATAAATAAAGAAATGAGGGACACAGACTCAGTCGTAGAAGATTGAAGAACTGAGGGTTCAAACTCAGTTATGAAGAGTAAAGTCGAGACTGTAGAGTTAGACTTCAGGTAAGTCTGTGATTGCCTGAACTGACTTTATGGATCTTGGAATAAGACCTAAGAATCATAAGGACAATGATATCTAAGATGATTTGTATAAGGAATGGTGTACTCTGATTAAATGAAATAAAATTAGATAAATAGTGTACTGAGATTTTTGAAGAAGAGTAAAAACTCAGTTAATGCTCTAAGTCAGTTAAAAAACTGATAACTGACACACTCGGTATAAAACTGATCAGGATACTCAGTTTTATAGTCTGCCATCCAAGAAACTGAAAGTACATTCGAACGTTATAAATCAAGGATTTTTATTGGATGAAGAACTGGCATGTCAAAACGGTCACGGACACCTGACATATGAAAATATAGACGTTGATACAATTCAAATTCAAGCAAGATGAACGTTGGACCTCACACTATAAATAGAGGACTTGGCATCAAGGATCAAACATGGAATTAACAAGATTACAAGCGTTTTTGTACACAAGTCTAGTTCATCTGAATTGCTATCAATATTTGCGCTCAACAATTTCACTTCTAGATTTCTTCAAGTGTTCAAGCTACATCGATCAAATCCAGATTTTGACACTTAGAAGAACCGTGAGCAAGAATCAATTTTTTGATTCTCAGCCCAACTTTGATTTCTAATCAAAGGTTTAGACTGTGAAGCAATCCGGTTTAGGATTTGCCAAGGACAGTTGTGATTAGCAGTCGGGTAGACTGTGTTTGTGGTGGAGCTGGAGAAGAGGCAATAGCAACCCTCTAAGGACCATTGTTCACACAGTTGAAGAGCAACAATCCCACCTGTTCTTTATTTGTTTAGATAGTGAAGCTATGAATTAGTCAGGGACTATCGTTTAAGACTTTTTGTAACAGCGTATCTCAAAGAGTTTTAGTGGAATTTTCCTCCTACATCAAAGGGGAAGAGTGGACTGACAAGATTACAGCACCTGGAACCACTATAATTCTTGATCTACTTACTTTACGCATTTACTTTCAGTCATTTGTTTATTCAGCATTTATTATTGTTTATTCAGCATACAGAAATTGATTGTTATACACACTCACAGCTCAAAAACTAACATTCACCAGAATTCAGTTTAGCATACTCAGCTTTTTCTTAGAATCAACAAGATCTAGATAAAGGCTAAAACTTATATCCGCTGCCGGTTGACTCAGTTTCGTTATAAGTCAGTCTTGACTTAGACTCAGCTTATTCAGCTTAACTCCACACAAGTTAAAACTGAACCTAAATCGTTTTAGATCTAGTTTTAGGTGACAAGTTTATTCACCTCCCATCTAAACTTGTGTCGCCTTTCCAAGGGACCAACAATTGGTATCGGAGCAGTGTTCTTTAACAAGACATTGTTGAAAACGCACTTGATCTAGTTATATCCTCTAGTTGTTCTCCTGAAAAAGCTAAGTTTTTCAGTTTCCAGTCTTTGTATAATCTAGTTCTCATTCACTCACACAATCGATAACAATCAGTATGCCAGACAGATGCTGATGTGCAACATGGACATATTTGATGAATATAGACGTCGTTTGCTGGCCTTTCTAGCAGCCTCCCATGATGAGATGATAGATGTACTCACTGACGGACCTATCAAATCACTCACATGCAAACTGTTAATGGTGACCAAGTTAGAGTCCCAAAGCTCAAGAGCGAATGGAACAACGATGATCGAAAAAGGAACAATCTGAATAACGTTGCCATAGACATCATACTCAGAACTCTCGACAGCAACATGTATTTGAAGGTCAAGGATTGCACTACTGCAAAAGAAATATGGGAGAAACTCCAACTGGTTTGTGAACGAACTGACTCCATCAAAGAGAACAAGATCTCAGTTGCCAAACAGAAGTTTGAAAATTTCAAGATGAAGTCAGGCAAAAATATTGATCAGATGGAAACATGATTCAGCACAATAATGGATGAACTAGCATTACTCAAGATTGAGTACACCAAGAAAGAAATCAACACTAGAATCTTAAAGGCTTTACCCATGTGATGGAAGATGAAGGTCACAACAATGGAAGAATCAAGAAGACTTGATATAGAAGATTCCTTTAAAATATTCTCTGACCTGAAAGCTTATGAATTCAACGAGGATTTCACAAGAACAGCTGCAATAATCATGGCTCTGGAGGAACCTAAAACAACAGCTCTCGCAGCATCTTCAAATGATAATCAAGAAACCTCATCTAGAAATCTTCAACAATTGGATGAGATGGAAGAGCATATGGCTCTAATAATGAATAGAAGTCAAAGGACATCCAGTCACTCAGAAGTATATCAAGAAGACTCTTGAAAAGAGGAAAGATGATGAATATCTCTACTTTAATTGCAAGAAACCTGGACACTACAAAGTTGAATGTCCGGAGCTGGCTGGTAAGAAGACTCAGCAACAAAGAACTGGCAGAAGAGCTCTCTTACCAGGAGATAAGTCAGACTATAAAGCTGACACTGAAAGATTATCAGATGATACAGCTCTAATGGCTCATATGGAGGATCCAAATGAGGTATGTGAATCTAACTCTAAGTCTAGCTCAGCATAGATCTCCATGCAAAATGCTTGTTCTTCGACTGCTGACTCCAATCCAAGAAATCTAGAATTAGAAGACACACTTGATGAATTGATGAATCAGCTGGTAACCATCCAAGATGGGTATGAATCAATTAAAGCTGAGAAATATGCTCTAATTCTTGAAGTTAATAGATTGAAGTCTGAACTGAACATGATGAAAATGTCGAGAACTGCTAAAGGGAAGAATCAATATCAGCCTACTGCATTAGCAGCAGCAACTGAATCTATTGCTCAATCAAGTTTAGCTACTGGATTCAAATCCAGAAAGCCATTTGGAGACATAACTGGCTTAGGATTTGACACACATCAATCTTCTAAGGACGGAACTAGCAAGACTGATAAACCTAATATCCAAACTGGTATTAAGTTTGTAGCCGAGCAACTTCCACAAACTGAGAAAATTGTTGAACCAGTAAAGTCAGCCTCACATAAGTCAACTCAGTTTTCTAGGAAAACAGCTACAGCTACCAATAAAGGTAAATCAAAAGGTTGATCATATGTACCTCAAGGAAACAGAAATGGTAGACCAACTGCTAGATCTACAAAAGATGATCATGTCTAGAACCAGAGAAATTTTAATCAAAGTAAATCTAAGAATGTTAATCATTCAAGGATTCACACAGTCGGGGGAAAAGGTATATTATTTCCCACTGAAGATGATTGTAATTTTACTGAACCTACTATTAAAACTGATAGGAACAATCATTCAAGACAAAAGACTTACCAAAAGTCTCAGTCCACGACTCAACAAAGAACTTATCCCAGTTCTCAGCAAAAGCCTCAGTACAAAAGTCAGCCTAGACCTCAGTACAAGATGAATGATGGTTACTACTCAGTCTTTAATAACAGAAGGCATTTTGAAAATCAGTTTCAGCTAAAAGATTTGAGAGAACATATAAATAAGGCACAGTCCAAAAATAGGTACTATGGGAGTGTGGCTTACATATATGAAAACAGGTGCAAAAATTTCCGGAGAAGACCTTATGGAAATATCCTCCTAGTTATACTGACAACTGACCCCTATGGACCCAAACAGAGTTGGGTACCTAAAACATTTTAATTTGTCTTGCAGGATATTTGGTATTTTGACAGTGGATGCTCTAGACACATGACAAGGAGCAAGGACTGTCTCACTAATTGTTTAGCCAATGATGGACCAAGAGTCAATTTTGTAAGTAAAGATAGACCTGGATACACAAAAGGTTATGGAATCTTGATCAGAAATGGACTCACAATCAAGAATGTATCTTATGTGGAATGACTTCATTATAATCTACTCAGCACGAGTAAATTCTGTGACATGGGATACAAAGTCACATTTGATAATGAATTCTGCATTGTTGTTAGTGAAACAACTTATCAAGTAGTTCTCGCCGGAAGAAGGAAAGAGAACATGTATGTTGTAGACTGGTCTACAGCAGTTTCAGAAACTTATTTAATTGTGCACACCAAGTCAGAACTCAGTTGGTTGTGGCACAAGAAACCGAGTCACCTCAATTTTGATGATATCAACCTACTTCTCAAGAAGAACTTGGTGATCGGATTACCAGAGATGTCATACAAGAAGGACAGCTTGGGTGATGCATGTCAACAAGGAAAGCAAACCAAAGCAAGTTTCAAGACTAAGTCTCAGAACTCAACAACCAGAGTTTTAGAACTAATGCATATGGACTTATTTGGACCAATTACGCCAATCAGTGTTAGTGGAAAGAAATACACCATTGTGGTAGTTCATGACTGTTCAAGATATACATAGGTCATCTTCATGACAAAGAAGAGTGAAACCAAGCAACAGCTGATAGAACTTCTCGAGAGACTCCAGAATCAGAAAGGAGTGACAGTGGTCAATATCAGATCTGACAAAGGAACTGAATTTCTCAACAATATAATCATTGAATATTGTGGAGAAAATAGAGTACTACACCAGCTTGCAGCTACAGCAACACCTCAGTAGAATGGAGTAGCTGAAAGGAGAAATAGAACACTCAAGCTGGAAGGACAATGATTTATGAATCAAAACTGCCTGAAAGATATTGGGCAGAAGCTGTATATACATCATCCTACACTCAGAATCGAGCTCTTATAAACAAGAGACATGAAAAGACACCTTATGAGATTTGGAATGGAAGAAAACCAAATGTCTCATATTTTCATGCCTTTGGAAGCAAATGCTTTGTTCACAATAATGGAAAGGATCCGCTTAAGGTTTTTCATCCCAAAGCTGATGAAGGAATATTTCTGGGATGCTCAAGTGTCAGTAAATCTTTTAGTGTATTGAACAAACGGACACTAAAGCACAAAGAATCAATACCTGTGTTTTTTGATGAACCAAACTTTACTAGGGACACAATTGAAGACAAAGAGAGCCAGTTTCTCAGTCTCAGTCAGAGAAGACTCCAGAACCAGTTTTAATAGACATTGAAAGATTAAGGATCTCAGATTCTTCCGATCAGGATCAGTCTTAGTTGCCAGTAACAGAACCAGCAACTGAACAACAACAGGAAACTAATCCAACTGAAAATGATCAAGCTCAAGAAGAACCAATTCAACATAATGAAGACCCTTTGACGGAACACTTAGTACATCAATGGATGAGAGATCACCCTGAAGAATAGGTGATAGGTGATTTCCAAGCAGGAGTTCGGAAAAGACATCAACTGGATGCTATGATAGCATGTTTTCTATCTCAATCTGAACCAAAAGAAATTGACGAAGTTTTAAATGATCTAGATTGGATCTTAGCTATGCAAGAAGAACTCAATGAATTTGAGAGAACTCAAGTTTGGTAATTGGTGGATAAGCCATATCATGTCAACATAATCGGCACCAAATGGGTTTTTAGAAACAAGTTAGATGAAGAAGGAAATATTGTCAGAAAGAAAGCAAGACTTGTAGCAAAGGGTTACTCATAATCAGAGGGGACAAACTTCAATGAAACTTATGCTCCAGTTGCAAGGTTAGAGGCAATCAGACTATTTCTTGCCATTGCAGCTTTTAAGAAATTCAAGGTGTACCAGATGGACGAGAAGAGTGCATTACTGAATGTGATACTTGAAGAAGAAGTCTATGTACAGCAACTGTTAAGGGTGATTTTATACGATTTATAATGCTATATTCTATGATATTTTTCCCCGTATTCGTACTGAATTGCATAAGAAGCACGTGTTTAATGAATATATTGAGTAAGTGATATTTCAAAAGAGTTAATTGCAAAATAGGTTGATTTATGTGCTTTAATTATGTTTTTGCAATTATTTGAGCGATATTACATTTCGTGGTGTTTTTGTATGATGTAGATGCATTTTCCAAGGCTCAACTGATGATTAAAAGGGATAATGAAGGAATTGACAAGAGAAAAAGAGATAGAGATCAAGAAATCAAAATTCAGTCATATTGGACTGGCGTCCAGGTCCCGTCCAGTGGACGGGCGTTTGCTGAAATCGAACGAGCGTCCAGAGATGGAAAGTTGATTCAGGAAGTTTGGACGCTGAGGTGGACGCTGGTTGGACGAGCGTTTGATCATAACTCGGCCCGATTTGAAGTTCATATGAAGAATGGACGGGCGTTCCAAGAACCAGACGGGCGTCCGGTAGCCGACTTAGCAGAACCGACTTTAAAATCTATATATAGTCGGCTGTTTTCTCCACACAAGGAGACCATACACTCATTATTCAAAACCCTAAACCTAGGGGCGGCTTTAGGCTGCGTTTTCCTCTCTTTTATTCCAGTTTTATGCACTTTAGATCTAGATTGAATTAGTCACTTTTTATGAACTATTCCTGCACATTCGAGTTGCTGAGGATGTTTAGAGGCTAGAAGCTTCATCAAACGAGAATTGTGAAGCCGTCCAACGATCGTTGATTTCGTTTTCTTCGGTTGTACTGTGAGTTTTTATTTAAAGGTTGTTTCTTATTCATGTTTATTACGTTTAATTGCTTTTATATCGGAAGATCTGCATGTGTGATTGTTTATTGTTGATGGAAATCTTAATAAACCCTAGATCATCATGAATAAGAATAGTAACTCGAATCTATCACAACGGAAGTTAATAGGTTTAATTACTAGATTATAAACGTAAAGTTTGCACCTTTGGTTAGAAAACGCGTTAATCTTACATCGGAAGATAATAGATTAATAGATGAACTTTCTAAGGAATTAGGGTTCATGTTTAGACAAGGTGAATCACAACCTAGGTAAAAACCACAGATAATCGTAGACCGGGAATCAATGCTTGTTGGATAGGTGGATCAATCCTCGTTTGTCCGTTATAAACTTGATTTAAATCCTTAAAACTTGAATTTGTCTAGTCGCTTACTTTTACTTGCATCTTAGTTTAGTTCGTTTAATTTGGTTCGCAGCCCGTATCTTTCCTAGCTTTGGATTATATCCTCTGTCTAGTTTTATCTTCTGTTTAGTTTGGTCTTATTCCCTGTTTAGAGTAGTTTCGTGACATAGTTAGTTGAGAACAAAAGCTAGGATTCACATTCGTCTAGTTCCCCGTAAGATCGACCCGGCATCAACCTCTTTACTACGATCCTTACACTTGAGGTTAACCGGATTATTACTTGTTTGTTTTGTGTTAATAAAATCCGTGACAAGTTTTTGGCGCCGTTGCCGGGGAACCGGACGGTTGTCTAGTTTTTGTTTTTTCCGTTTTTCTGTTTGTTTTTCCTGTTTTATTTCGTTTTAAATACCTGTTTTTAGCTGATAATTGTTTTAGGTAGTTGTTAAGTAGATAATTAGGGTTTAAGACTTCCCCTTAGTAGTTTTCTTGGAGTTTAGATCTTCTGTCTTTCTGTTTTTTTTCTGTCGTTCTCTCTTACTTTCTTTTACTCTCTGCAAATTTCTGCTTCTGTTCTAGTTTCCTGCTACCAAACGAGCGTCTGGACATTGGACGCCCGTCCGCTGGAAAATTATCAATTGTGTTGTGTTTTTATTCACTTAGACGAGCGTCCATAATATCTGGACGCCCGTTCAGTTATTTCGTCTGTCAGACGAGCGTTTGGATCACTAAACGCCCGTCCGACCTCAATTTCATCTGGACGCCCGTCCAAACTTTTGGACGTCCGTCTGGTCCTGTTTTCTTCAACACTTTTGTTTCCTTTTCATTCTTGTCCATTTTTTTCTTTAGGCTTTTAATTTAAGTTTAAGTTTTTACTTTCTTAGCTTTTAGGTTTCGTTCCACTTGTTTTTGGTCCGGTTTATGCAAACTCGGAGTCAAAAGGGACCATTATTATACACCCCTGACCCCGAGCGAACCATAGTCCGGCCAAACAGGCGGAATTTCCGTTCTGCGGTTCTGACAGACAGCGCCGAGCGAGATCTTGAAGAACAACTAGCTAGAGAAATCACTGATTTTGTGATAATGGCCGCTGATAATAGGCGTACGTTGGCGGACTCACGCCATGCCAGCGAAGTCAAAGTCAACCCGGCTATTGTTATTCCAAAGCCACATCGCACAAACCTTCGAGTTAAAACCAGGACTTATTCGGATGATGCAAAGATGCATCTATTTTTCATGGTTATCAATCAGAGAATCCCCATACCCACTTACACACATTCTTAGAGATATGCGGGACTACACGCATCCAAGGGGTAAGTGAGGATGCCATCAAGCTGAAACTTTTCCCATTCTCCTTGAAGGGAGAGGCTAAAGAGTGGTACACCTCTCTCCCTCGAATCTATCACCACCGGGCTGAACTTGAAAAAGAATTTCTAAGTCAATACTTTCCGCCTTCCAAGACCTTGAGTGTCTGAACGACATCTTCACATTCTATCAGAAAGAAAATGAGTCGTTCTTTGAATGTTGGAAGAGATTCAAGTCTCTTCTCAGGAAATGTCCCCATCATGGCTTGCCACTGGAAAGGCAAGTCAATACATTCTTCAGTGGATTGACCGAGCTTAGAAAAGTCATGGTCAATAGCTCCTCTGGGGGGGCATTTCTGAAGAAAACGCCTGATGAGGGATGGGCGTTGTTTGAGGACATTGCAAAGTACAACTATGCCCCCTCTTATCAAGCAATTCAAGCACCTCCTCCTCCCAAGGTTGAGGAAGTCAATTTACAAAGTTTGATTGCCATGCTACAAAAGCAGATGGTACCACCTCAAGTTTCCAATCCTATAAATCAAACTTCTTCTTTTCCACAGAACCCTCAGTTCTCAGACATAAAATTGTTGCCGACCGCCATATGAATGGCCAATGTCAATTTAATGCCCCTGCACCTTATCAAGTGAATGCTGTTCATGACTATGGACAGTACAATCAAGTCACATGTCAAAACTGTGACGAGGTGGGGCACATTTCTAAATTCTGCCCTATGAACGGACAGAATGCGGAAGTGAATGCATTCTATGGCCAGAACAATCAAAGGTTCAATCAGTTTCCTGGCCAGGGCAATTCTCAAAACCAAGGGTTTAATCCATCTTCAAACTTCAATCCTAGTTCGAATTTTAATTCGAATCAGAATTTCAACAGAAACCCTGGGTTTAATCAGAATCAAACCTCGAATTTTTCCAATCCTACGCAAAAATTCAATCAGAATTGGCCTTCCAATTCAAGTTCTCAATTTCAAAGTCGGCCTAGCCAGCCCTATGCTCCAAATCTCCAAAACTCTCAAGGTCCCTCCCAACCTACAAATCTTGAAGCTAAGTTGGAGGAGCAAAGTAGATCGATGAAGAATCTTGAGAGACAAATTGGGCAATCGGGCCGAGCAGCTTGGCTTCAAGAGACCAGTGGTACCGCCTGGCTTCACCGAGAAGAATCCGAAGGGTGGTCAAGTTGCTCAGCCGACTTGAACAAAGGCCCATGTACCGACCTCGTGCCATCAATTCAATACGGTAAAGAGGAGGCGGTGCAATGAACCCGAGAAGTGGTACTCAAGTTAGTGGTCCTTCCCATCGTGAAACCACTAGCCCCTCCCCGCCATTGATAAGGGCAGAGGGAAGCCGAGCACCTACACTCCCTCAATCTGCAAGAGAAAACTCGTGTGGCTGATCCCCGAGAGGTGAAGGACTTGGTGATCCTCGGTGGCTGATCCTTGAGGACTAAAGGAACCAAATGAAAGTCGGAGGCTGATCCCCGACTACTAAGAAATCTGAAAAAAGTCGTTCGTTGGAAAGATCTGGAAGACAGAAGTTGTTAGTGCATCCTCAAAGAAGGTTTTCTTGAGGATGACCTTAAGAAACTTCCATTTCCACCGAGAAAGAGCAACATTCCTTTGATTGAGGATAAGAAGTGCGAGAAGGTGCTAAACCTTTTGAAAAATACTCAGTGAATCTTCCATTATCGGATGTCTTAGTCGAGATGCCTAAGTATACTGAAATTTATCAAGGATGTTGTGTCTTGAAAAAGAAACTAGCAGAGGCATGGAAAGGCAGATTGGTGAGGATTGTTCCATGATTAATTATGAAAACTTACCAATTAAAAGAGGTGACCTCGGCAAATTTGTACTTACAAGATTGATGGGAGGTCTCGTCTTCCCAAATTCTTTGTGTGATCTAGGTGCCTCTATAAGCCTTATGCCAATGTCTCAGTATGCAAGCGGCTCGGGTTACAAAGCCTTCTAGAACCCACTACTATGAGATTACAACCGCGGATAGATCTTCTAAGAAAGCCTCGGGGATCCCGAAAGACGTTTTGGTTCAGATTGATAGATTTACCTTTCCAGGTTGATTGGTATGTTTTGATATAGAGAAAGATGAAAACGCCCCCCGATTCTTGGAAGACCTTTCTTATCTACAAGCCTAGAGCCCTCATCGATTGCGATGGTGGGCAAGTGACTATCCGAGTTGGTGATCAAGAGGTGAGTTACAATGTCTTAAAGTCCATTCAAGTACCCTCCGGCCCTCCAACCGGCTTTTCCATTGATTATATGACGGATGATTTCACCGACCATATGGATAAGCAAGTCATGGCTGTAGAAGCAGAATATGAGCGATTGGTTGACAACCTGAATACTCATGGTGTGGTTAATCTAGACCAGTTAGCAGCTGATTTTGAGGAAGAATTGTTGGAAGGAGAAGCTTTGGCAGTGGGACCACAGAGTAAACTCAGTGATTTTGAGTTGAAAAGTGGAGATCTCAAGTCAAGTTTAGAAGACCCCCCTGCAGATTTAGTGTTGAAGCCGTTGCCTAAACATCTTAAGTATGTGTTTTTAAGAGAAGGTGACAAGCTTCCATTGATTATATCTGCCAAGCTTTCTCGTCTAGAGGAGATGAAATTAATCAACGTCTTGAAACGCAATGAAAAAGCCTTTGGATGGCAGGTAGGAGATATCAGAGGGATATCTCCGGATATCTGTATGCACAAGATCAAGACGAATGAGGGTGCAAAATGTGTTAGACAGGCCCAGAGGAGGCTCAACCCTCATATGCAGGAAGTCGTAAAAAAGGAAATCATTAAACTTCTGGACATGGGAATCATTTATGCCATCGCGGATAGTGAATGGGTCTCCCCGACTCAAGTAGTCCCCAAGAAAGGTGGAATTACGATTGAGAAGAATGAGAAGGAGAGGAAATAGCATTGAGGCTTGTCTTTGGTTACCGAGTGCATCGATTATAGAAAGCTCAATGAGGTCACAATGAAAGACCATTTTCCCTTCCATTCATTGACCGGATGCTCGAAAGCGCCTGGCGGGACACGATTCTATCGCTTCTAGATGGATATTCGTGGATACTTCCAAATACCCATTGATCCGGTGACCAAGAAAAGACCACCTTCACCGCCTTCTTATGGTACATTCGCTATGCAGACGAATGCCATTCGGTCTCTGCAATGCCCCAGCTACATTTCAATGATGTATGCTAGCTATCTTTGACGGGCTTGTAGAGAAGTGTATGGAGATCTTTATGGATGATTTTTCGGTTTTGGTCGATCTTTTGAGGATTGCCTTGACAATCTTGATCGCGTGTTATCCGGATGTGTGGAAAAGAACTTAATACTTAATTGGGAAAAATGCCATTTTATGGTAGATGAGGGAATAGTTCTGGCCACAAGATCTCCGCCAAGGTATAGAAGTTGACAGGGCAAAAGTAGAAGCTATCGAGAAGATGAGCTACCCTAAGAATGTGCGGGAAGTCGAGGCTTTCTTGGACATGTCGGCTTTTCTGAAGGTTTATTCAAGACTTTCTAAGATAGCCAAGCCCCCGTCCACTTTACTAAAGGAAGACGTTGAGTTTAACTTTGATGAGAACGCAAGCAAGCGTTTGAGGAGCTCAAGGATCGTTTAATATCCGCCCCAATTCTTATATCGCCTCGATTGAACCTACCATTTGAACTTATGTGCGACGCATCAAACTATCTTTGTTGGTGCCGTTTCAGGGCAAAAGATCAAGGGAAGTTCCACCTATCTATTACGCTTGATCACACATTGAACCCCTCTCAAGTTAACTATACTACTACTGAAAAGGAACTACTGGCCGTAGTCTTTGCTATGGACAAGTTTCGTAGTTACTTGTTGGGAGCTCAAGTGATCGTGTGGACTGATCACGCTGCTTTGCGGTATCTGATGACTAAGAAAGAGGCTAAACCGCGCCTACTGCGTTGGATATTGACCCTACAAGAGTTTGACGTTCAAATTAAGGACAAAAAGGGTAGTGAAAATGTAGTGGCGGATCACGTTTCTAGAATGTTCAATGAGGAACAGGCTGAACCAGATGATATAGATCTTTACTTTCCTCTTGAAAACATTATGTTGATAGACATCGTCCTCCGATGTTCCATGGTACTCTTCTATTGTGAACTACCTTCATGCCCGTTACCTTGATCACGAAATGTCTTATCAAGAGAAGAAGAAGTTCTTCTCTCGATATGAAATATTTCGTTTGGGATGAACCTTATCATTTAAGATCCGCAAAGATGGTTTGCTTAAGAGATGCGTTCTCGAATCCGAGCAACGTGAGGTTATCGAGCAATGCCATAGTGGACCCACGGTGGTCACTTTGGTCCCTGGAAAACCGTTGCTAAAATCTTTCGATCCGGGTTCTATTGGCCCACGATCTTTAAGGATAAGTAAGCCTTCAGTAAAGCTTGTGATAGATGCCAAAGAACCGGTACTCTGACAAGGCGCCTTGACATGCCACTGAAACCCATCTTAGAGTGCGAAGTCTTTGATGTATGGGGCATCGATTTTATGGGACCATTCCCATCATCGTGTGGTAATAAATACATCTTAGTCTGTGTAGATTATGTTTGAAATGGGTGGAGGCGATCGCCACTCCTCACAATGATCATAAACGGTCATGAAGTTCCTTAAGAAGAACATTTTTGTGAGATTTGGTTGTCCAAGAGCCTTGATTAGTGACGAAGGGGATTTTTGCAATCGACCTCTAGAAAAGTTCTAGAGAAGTATGGTGTTCGCCATAAGATAGGCACACCATATCATCCGATGACTAGTGGTCGAGGTTGAGCGTAGCATCCAAAGCATTAAAAGATCCCCGAGAAAAGCGTGAAGCCATCGCAAGGGCTGGAGTATGAAGTTGGATGATGTATTATGGGCTTATAGGACCGCCTATAAAACTCCTATGGGTACATCTCCATATCAAATGGTCTACGGAAACCATGTCATTTGCCTGTCGAGCCAGAGCATAGGGCTTATTGGGCCACGAAGTTTTAAACTTTGATTCCCAAACTTGTGGGCGCATCGATTGCAAAGATTACATGAGTGGACGAGTTCGGACTTGAGGCATATGAGAGTGCCAGGATCAGCAAAGATAAAATGAAACTACTCCATGATGCGAAAATTAAGAAGCGGGAATTCAGAGTCGGCGAACAAGTTCTCCTCTACAATTCTAGGTTACATTTGTTTCCTGGAAAGTTGCGGACATGTTGGTCCGGCCCCTTCGAGATTCTCCAAATCATTCCGGGAGGCGTTCTAGAACTTCGTGGTTATAGTGGTGACCCGTTTCGAGTCAACGGTCAAAGGTGCAAACACTATATCGGTGAACCTAAAGAGACATCTTTGATTGTTAAATTTCTCGATATTCTCGGATGTGGTGTTCCGCGAGTCGAAGACTTTAACTAGTTATCACCCGACTTGTTCTCCGAGGATGACGGGAGTGACCCTTCTGAAGAAGTTCTAGCAGGTAGTGCTGATAAGGAAGAGTTTGAAAGGGAGCGACAGCTGAAGAGTCATCAGATGGCTCAGAGAGTGAAGGGGTCACCCATGGGGAAGTTCAGGCGTATGTGGAGGGCTATTAAAATTTTTTCCCCATGTGTGAAATGTTGTTTCTGCAGCCACACTGCTGATCCGAGCTTACACGAGGTAGTGGCTGGCAGAAAATTCAAATGGCCTGATCCAGGCTGAGCTTAAACTGTGTCGAGCCAACGACATTAACCAAAAGCGCTACTAGGAGGCATCCTAGATATCCCTTATGTTCACGCTATTAGTGTTTTATTTATTTCAGTTTTAGTTTAATTAAGTTTTAGCTGATTAAGTTTTTGTATTTATATCTGTCAGTTAGTGTGCTTTTTAGATATGGATTACGGAGTTCTTCCCGAGGAGTTCCCCATCATTAGTCGGATCCCACTCGATTCTGATGGTGATGGACCAGGAGGCACTATAGTCTTGCACGTAGATTTTGAGCTTAGTACCGCACGAAGACCATCACCTATGTTCTCATTGTACCCCATTGTTCGGGAGGTAGTGACTTCACCACCGAGGAGCTACTGAGGAAGCTATAGGACGCGTCCATATACGATCCTAAATGACCCTATCTTGACAGATCTAGTTTGGTACTCCAAGATTCACATTTTAGAGGTTTAGAGGTAGCTAGAGATGACCTGGGGCGCACAAGACGACTATGATTTCCCTCCTCGCTATTGATATGCTTCTCGCTGCCTCATCCGTTTGGTGGATTGGGATGAGATTTATGCAGACTAGCGTTAGTTAGGTTTGTTTCGTCGAGCAAACGACGTAAAACAAAAGCGCTTCGTGGGAGGCAACCCACTATTTTCTATTTGTTTTTATTTATGTTCTCGAAATTTTATGTACTTTATTTGATTTAAGGTTGTGTTTTCGAAATTTTAATTAAGTTTAATAAGAGATGTGCTTTTGAATTTGGGTTGTATGGAATTTTATGATTTTTGCATTTTTGCCTGCTGGGACGCCCGTCCAGAAAACTGGACGCCCGTCTGCTATGACAAATCCTTAGATGAACGTCCACTATGCCTGGACGCTCGTCCGATATTTTCCTCCAATCTCAGATGTGATTTAAATTTACGACGGCGGCGTCATCGAACCAGACGCCCGCCCCGATTCATCTCGATTCCCGATGAACGCCCGTCTGCTGAGTTGGATGAGCGCCCAACATCTCGCGCTATATATACCCCCGCTTCGATGAACCTCACTTTTCACTTTTTCAAATCGCAAAACCGTTTTCTCTCCCTCTTTTTGGCCTCAAATCTTCATTTCTACACCATTTTGAGCGATTCCAAGTGCTATAGACCGCTCTTGATACCCTCTTTTCGATTTTCATAACCAAAACTCCCAACACGCTTTATTTTTAGAGAATCAAGCACCTCTCTTTGGTCCGACTTTTGAGAAGAAAAATCCGATTTTTGAGTCAAATTTGTGTTGTTTGGACTAATCTTCACATCAATCCGCATCTACTCATCCTACTCGGTAAGTTAGTAACAACTTTTCCAGTTTTTATTCACGTTTTTGTGAGTTCGATCTTTGGGTCGGCTCGTTCCCTTGAATGTCATCTTAATTCGTTTTTTTTTTTTCTGGTTTTTGTGTTTCTTTCTGCTCTGATATGGTGATGTGGTGTTGTGATGGATGGTGAATTGGTTGGTTGGTGATAATTGTGGTTGGGGTTTGGTTTTTTTGAAATCCCGCTTTGGATGTTAAACGGGTATCTCTTGTTGTGAATTGGGATTGCTTTCGTGTAGTCTAGGTTTGAATATGGTTCATAAGAAGGAGTGGTTAAGAGGCATGGTAAGGAGGTGGCTAGGGAAGCCGGAAAGAAACGCAAGGAGTTTGATCCTACTTTAGTCGATCCTAACCGGGTGTGAGTATACGAGAACAACCTCCCCAGAGCCACCCAAACTAGGGCTACTTTGAGAGATGAGCCGACTCTCGACTCGAGCCCGATGACGATGTGCCTTTGAGTACGGATGCCCAGAGTTCAGAAGGGGAGCCTCGTCTAGAAGGTGAGGAGACTATGGACACTACCGGGAAGAGGAACCGGTTGTACCTAGTCTTTGCCCCTCCTAGAAAGAAATCCAAAACCGTACCTCCTATGTCCTTACCTCGTCGATTCATAAACCCTAGAGCTCACGATGTGTATAAACAGTATTATTTCTCGAGGACGATGTTGACTGAGCGGGCCATTTTGGAGGCCAAAGTCGATCCGGGGTTCGTTAAGTTGCTCAGGGATCGGAAATGGGAAGCTTTGATGACTATCCCGACTACCCCGGTAAATAGCTCCCTAGTTCGGGAATTTTATGCAAACTGTTCGGAAACCGACTTGGGGACAAAGGTAGTTGTGGTGCGAGGGGTAGAAGTTCCTTTTACACCGGAGGTGATCAATGCTAAATACAACTTAGCGGCTTTTGAGGGTAGAGATTATAAGGAGGAGATTTTGCATAGGCAGAGTTTGGGGCAGGATCCCTTGGAGGAGTTGAGGTTGCGAGTTTGCCCGGATGTGGCATGGACATTAAGGCCGGGAGGCGACCGGAAGGAGTTGGTTACTACGACCTGGATAGAGGACCTGGAAGGTCCAGGTGTCGGTTTATTTGAGTCGGTTGTTGCCTAAGAACAACCTGACGCACTTTCACATAGGTGACCTCGGCATGTTATATGCATTGACGTTTGGCTTGAACGTGAATGTGGGGCAGGCGTTATATGATGAGGTGGCTATTAATCAGAAGATCTATACCCGATGCTTGATTACCCCTCACTTGATCCACAGTCTCTGTCTCGATGCCGGTGTGCCTGAGTATGGGTCCGATCACAAACCGAAGAATCCGAGGCCGATACAAACAGCGTGAGAAGGTAAGCCTTCAGTCCGTCTCGAGATGGAGACACCACAGAGAGCCGGTTCATCTTCGGTCCCGCCTCGAGCATCTACACTTCCTCCCTTATCTCCCGCAGTTAGGATGCGGTTGAGCATGGCCAACAGTTTACGGGAGTGGATGGGTGATATTCGGGATACGCAGAACAACATTTTGACGATTCTGAAGTGTTTCAATGAGGACCGGAAACCAAGGGATGACCGAATCTTCGCTCCGAGCACCGTTGATTATATTTATTCTGACGAGATCGAGCAGGCCATTGCCGATGTTCTTCACGAGTCTGAGTCTTCCGACGAGGAGCAGCCTGATTCGGCAACTAGGGCTACGTCACCACCCCCTGATCCTCCGGCTGATGATACTCCGGCTCCGGGGCAATCTTGACTTTTCTTTGTCTATCTTTTTCGATTTGATTTGCCCTAGATACTTTCATTGTGTAGTTTTACTACTTTTTCCTCTTATATGGTTCATGGTAATTTTTGATGTTGCTACTATTTATTCTTTCGATGGATCATGTAAGCCATAAGGCACCCGTACTTTCATTTCGACTTAGTTTATACTTTTTGGTTGTATTGGATGCTTTATCTCTTGTTATCCTTGAATTTGCTATATCTTTTCATTTTGGTATAACTCCCCACTTTCCCCGAGATGGTTCCATGTTTGTCAAGACGTGCAGGTATATTTTTAGCGGTTTCGTTGAGCTACATTGTCTGGTTACGCATTCTAGAATGTCATTATGTAGGCTCCGGCCTGACCGACGATTCGCATTTCGATTTAACTCAGCTAAGTCTTTTCCTATTTCTTTCGTTCTGCACAACATGAGGACATGTTGATTTTTAAGTGTGGGGGAGGGGAATGTTCGATATGTATCTACACATCTGCTTAATGAGTAATGTTTCTATGCAAATGAGCTAAAAATTTTCAAACTTTTGTTTCTCTCGACATTTTTGTTTTTGTTTTGTCCCGAGTAGGCAATTCGATTCAATGTTCGCTATTTTTATGGTCATTTAAGCTGTATATTATATGTTTGATAAGTTAGTCGTTTCACCAAGATTTATTTTCCACGTGCCATAGTGAATGATGAGCTAATTTATAAAGCTATACCCCGTTTGGATTAGTAATCCTTGATTTTCTTATAAGTCATGTGCTTAGTACTACGTATATATCGTGAGAGTTATGGTAGTTTGTATTTAGATCTGGAGTATGACATACTGTGAATATCTGAAGGTTTGAATGTGATAAGTAACACGTAACTTATTGTCAAATGAAAAAGTTGATTCATACGAAATAATTGGGTGTGTCGAAAGCTAGTCGATGATTTGAGTGAGGTAGGGTATACCACGTATGTCCTATTCCACTATGATGACTAAAAGCTCACGACAGTTAGGGAAAGCTGCCTTATGATTGGAGTAAGGTAGGGTATTATCTCGAAATGTCCTATTCTGCTATGAGGGCAATAGCTTCTTATAATGTGTGTTTAAAGTGAAATGGTTAGATCAACTTAACAATTGATGTGAAATGAATATAAGACTAAGTTATCGCTCTACCTTATCCCCAAGAGAAAGCGATGAGATATGCTATAGGGATTATCCTCTCGAGTATTTGTAAAGGCCCTAGATTCATTTGATCATATTTTTCGGGATATGTCACGTTTGTAGGGTGCATCTTATGAGTGTCATTTATTACTAGTCTACGAGGGGTATTAACTAGTTTTGCTTTGAGTTTCTCGAGTTCGGATTTAGTGGAAGTTTTCTATGGCTATGCACACACACGATGGTGAACTTCGATTTATTGGATATGTGGTATGTATGTTTAGATGTCATTTTTTTCTCGAGCCTAATTTTTGTTTTGTTTTGCTCGGACGAGCAAAAGCTTAAGTGTGGGGAGTTGTTAAGGGTGATTTTATACGATTTATAATGCTATATTCTATGATATTTTTCCCGTATTCGCATCTTGAATTGCATAAAAGCACGTGTTTAATGAATATATTGAGTAAGTGATATTTCAAAAGAGTTAATTGCAAAATAGGTTGATTTATGTGCTTTAATTATGTTTTTGCAATTATTTGAGCGATATTACATTTCGTGGTGTTTTTGTATGATGTAGATGCATTTTCCAAGGCTCAACTGATGATTAAAAGGGATAATGAAGGAATTGACAAGAGAAAAGAGATAGAGATCAAGAAATCAAAATTCGATCATATTGGGTGGCGTCGAGTCCCGTCCCAGTGGACGGGCGTTCTTTAAATCGAACAGCGCCCAGAGAGATGGAAAGTTGATTCAGGAAGTTTGGACGCTGAGGTGGACGCTGGTTGGACGAGCGTTTGATCATAACTCGGCCCGATTTGAAGTTCATATGAAGAATGGACGGGCGTTCCAAGAACCAGACGGGCGTCCGGTAGCCGACTTAGCAGAACCGACTTTAAAATCTATATATAGTCGGCTGTTTTCTCCACACAAGGAGACCATACACTCATTATTCAAAACCCTAAACCTAGGGGCGGCTTTAGGCTGCGTTTTCCTCTCTTTTATTCCAGTTTTATGCACTTTAGATCTAGATTGAATTAGTCACTTTTTATGAACTATTCCTGCACATTCGAGTTGCTGAGGATGTTTAGAGGCTAGAAGCTTCATCAAACGAGAATTGTGAAGCCGCCCAACGATCGTTGATTTCGTTTTCTTCGGTTTATCTTGTGAGTTTTTATTTAAAGGTTGTTTCTTATTCATGTTTATTACGTTTAATTGCTTTTATATCGGAAGATCTGCATGTGTGATTGTTTATTGTTGATGGAAATCTTAATAAACCCTAGATCATCATGAATAAGAATAGTAACTCGAATCTATCACAACGGAAGTTAATAGGTTTAATTACTAGATTATAAACGTAAAGTTTGCACCTTTGGTTAGAAAACGCGTTAATCTTACATCGGAAGATAATAGATTAATAGATGAACTTTCTAAGGAATTAGGGTTCATGTTTAGACAAGGTGAATCACAACCTAGGTAAAAACCACAGTATAATCGAGACTGGGAATCAATGCTTGTTGGATAGGTGGATCAATCCTCGTTTGTCCGTTATAAACTTGATTTAAATCCTTAAAACTTGAATTTGTCTAGTCGCTTACTTTTACTTGCATCTTAGTTTAGTTCGCTTAATTTGGTTCGTGACCGTATCTTTCCTAGCTTTGGATTATATCCTCTGTCTAGTTTTATCTTCTGTTTAGTTTGGTCTTATTCCCTGTTTAGAGTAGTTTCGTGACATAGTTTATTGAGAACAAAAGCTAGGATTCACATTCGTCTAGTTCCCCGTAAGATCGACCCGGCATCAACCTCTTTACTACGATCCTTACACTTGAGGTTAACCGGATTATTACTTGTTTGTTTTGTGTTAATAAAATCCGTGACAGCAACCCCCAGGATTTGAAATGAAGACCAAGCTGCCAAAGTCTTTAAATTAAGAAAAGCTCTCTATGGACTGAAGCATGAGCCAAGAGCTTGGTATGAAACTCTATCTCAGTTTTTGGTGGATAATAGTTTTACAAAAGGAACTATTGATAAAACCTTGTTCAGAATTAAAGTGGAAGAAAGTACTCTCCTAGTTCAAATCTATGTCGATGACATCATTTTCGGATCAGAAAATGAAAAAACTTTGTGAGAAATTTGCTTGTTTGATGAAGAGCAAATTTCAAATAAGTATGATGGGCGAACTAAATTACTTTCTCGGTTTACAATTAAAACAGATGAATGATGGAATTTTCATTCACCAAACCCAGTACATAAGATAATTGATCAAGAAGTTTGGAATGGAGAAATCAGCTGGCATTGCAACACCAATCAGAACCAATATCAGATTAGATGAAGACAAAGATGGCATGGATGTGGATCAAACTCTCTATAGAAGAATGATTGGAAGTCTACTTTACCTCACAACAATTAAGCCAAACATATCCTTTGCAGTTGGTGTTTGTGCTATTTCAAACAAGGCCTAAAGAAAGTCATCTCACAGTTGTCAAAAGAACCTTGAAGTATTTGAAAGATATAGAAGGAGTAGGGATATGGTACTCAAATGAAGGAGAATTCAAACTGATATCTTACTCAGACTCGGACTATGCTGGATGCAAGGTGGATAGAAAAAGTACTTCAGGCACATGTCAGTTACTAGGAAATAGACTAGTTTCATGGTTCAGCAAGAAGCAAAACTCAATTTCAACATCAACAGCTGAAGCTGAATATATATCAGCTGGAAGCTGTTGTGCTCAAGTTTTATGGATAAGACAACAGTTAAGAGATTATGGGATAGAAGAAGGACTGATTCCTATAATGTGTGATAATACAAGTGCAATATCCATAACAGACAATCTAGTTTTGCACTCAAGGACTAAGCACATTGATGTGAGACATCATTTTATAAGGGATCATGTGGAGAAAAAGGACGTTACAGTTCTCTATGTCCCAACTGAAGATCAGTTGGCTGACATTTTTACCAAACCGCTAGACAAAGAAAGGTTTGCTAAATTGAGTACTGAATGAGGAATTATCAAAGTCAGTTAAGTCAGTTAAAGCTCAGACATTCATCAAGGGGATTGATCTTTGTCATGCTGGGTGCGCTCACTTGACGAATCAGTCATTGACATCAACAATCTCAAACTGACCTACTGAATAGAAGATTTGACGGAACTAAACAAGCTTTTGAACTGATCTCAATCGGTTTTTATCCAGTCAATGCAAGTCGAAAGTAGAAAGGATAAAACCGTCAACAGTTACATCACATTTAATTACCGCCGTTTATGTCAGAAACTGTTGCGTGTTGATCGCGTGTAAGTCACTAACGTCGATATTACTAGCAAGAATATTAGGTACATCTTAGTATAGTAAATGCGAGTCAAGGTCGATCACACAGGGACAATGCAAACTTGGTATTTCTCCCCCTCTTCTCACCGATCTACTGACTTGGATTAGTGAATCGTTACGTTTACTTCCCAACATAATTTCCTTAAATTAATCGCGAGCTTTCGTTTTAATTATCATTATCAGTTACGGGTGCAACTCATACTCCTATCTACTCCGAAAATGATAGTAGACAATCTATACGCAAGCTACCCTCCTTAATTGGTCCGTAATAGCCCATACGTATAAAGAACTAGAATTGCTGATATCGAGCGCTAACTCATACCGCTAACCCACCTAGACAGCTATCGACATTGATCAGCACGTTTCTATGGTCCATTCAAAACTATGTCCAAACTTAGCACTTCACTATTCATATTTCATGTCATTTTACGATTACAATAAGCAGATTGGCCAGATCTAACCTACTATTAATTAAACATGTCGATCAACGTAGCTGTAGTGAATCCCAGTTTTAGGTTTTTAAAATAATGCCTCGGTAAACCAGTATAGACTGCTGGGTTACCGGGGTCAGCTTTTCCTATTCCTGGATCTACATTCCTCAATTGCGATTGAAATAAGTAAATCATGGGGTCTTTAAACATGCAGATTAACTAATACACATAAATACGAACAGATCTACCATATTGAAGACAAAAAAGAACGTTCAAAGATTCATACCTTCAACAATGGAGATCTAGCTCGATCTACTTAAGCTAGAGATGGTGGAGAAATGGAGGAAACCAGAAATAACTCCTTAAAAGCTTGGAAGAACTTTATTTCATCAAAATTGTATAATGTATTTAATGTAATATGCAAAACATATTAGTGCATATACAATAATCTGTTAATACGGCCTTATATAGATACAATGACCGACTTAACTCTCTAAAACCCTAACCAACCTAGATAATACGGCAGAATGAATTTCGTGTCCGACAAGTCATCGGTTTACCGGCCCTAGCCCTCGGTAAACCAGGCCGACTTTTCTCCTTTTTCTTCAGCAGGCTTCTTCTTGGACTTTAATCACTTGGCCCAATATACTTCTTTCGGTCCAGATCCATTCTCCAATGCTCCAGATTCGGTACATCTTATAAAACATGCAAAACGAGACAAAATAGTACCAAATCTTTGGGAAAATAACATAGATGCAGAATTACGATCCTGGAAACACTCACAAAGCATTTAACACATATTCCACATAATAATGAGCCTATCTATCCTCTTTTGAGCAGAATTCGGGGTGAATAAGGGTGTAATTATTGGTACTATTTAGGAGTTATCAACTAACCCCCACTTATCTTTTGATCGTCCCGAGCAAAAAGGTTAAAAGAAAACAACACTTTGATCAGTACACAAGTTAATTAAAAACAACTATTCCTCACAAAGTCAAGATCATGATCATGCCACTCATATCCATCAGTAACGCATTAAACACTATTCACGTCATGAGCCAATGTGTGTGTGCAATTGCTTTCACAACCGCTTAGTAATGCATACAATCTCACATTACATCAACCCGTAGTCGAACTAACCTGTCTCGAACATGTTATTTATTAATTAATTGAGCTGGCAAAGCGGATCAAGAACCGAGTAGGTATTACTCTTAGGCTCGCGTTTATCGGTCTATGCAAAAGTCGTGCGTCTTACGCTCCATCGACTCAAATACTTGCCAAAGATATTATAAATGTATATATTTCAATGCACTCCTCTTTCTCGGCGGGTGAACACTCATTGATTTAGCTATCCTCACGGACCACTCTTGATAAACTACCGAATCCGAAATTCCATTGCCTTTATAAGCATTGGTGAAACATAATTTGGGATGAAGCCAGTGTCAACTCTAGTCAAAGCCATATGCTATCGACTACACACCAAGGGAAGTGAGTTATACGTGCTTAAAATGGTGGCTCATAACAGAATATGCGCTTAATACGCCACTACTTCAGAAGTGGGTACTCCTTTCACTCGTACAAAGTAAAACAAAGATGAAGTCAATTAACTCTAAAAGATCAAAGATATCATAATTTTTCAAAATTTTGTCAAAATGTATCAAAGTGTAAGAGGTGAATCGTGCATCAAAGAGAATCATGATAATCACGCAATTCATGGAATAAAATGCTAAGAAGCTAAGTGACGTCCCTTACCCCCCCACTTAATCGAAACATTGTCCCCAATGTGTAAGATGAAAAATGAAAAATGAAAAGGGACTTAGCTTCGGTTAAGGGTGGAACCAAAGAAGAAATGGATCATCGTACAAATCATCGGGCTCATGTAAGTAATCCTTGAAGAATCTGCACTAAGTATCTCAAAAAACCAAGAATAAAAGTGGTGACAAGAAATTGTATAATAAAATGGCAGCAGTAAAAGAGAAAATAAATAACTCCAAAACAAATTAAGCCGACAAAATCGTTAATAAATTTCTGCTACATCAACTAGATAGGAAATAAAAATAAAAATAAAAATAGAAAAAATGGAAAACAACAATAAAAAGAAAAAAAACTAGTCATCATCAGAATAATCCTCCCAGTCATCTCTAGGGTCAAAACCGGGAGGAGGTGCAGAACTGGAGGCAGCAACGGCCGAAGAAGAGGCTCGGTGATGTTAGGCAGTCCTAGGTGGTGGGGTCGATAGAGGTACGCCATAGAAGTCTATAATCCTATCCATTTTGCAATGCAAACTCGTAATCTCTCGCGAGTGCTCCTCTAGCATAGCTCTCTGAGTCCGGGGTGCTCCGAGGACCGGAGTACGCTCCCTCTCAGCTTTCTGACAGACCCGTCTTGGTACTCTTTGAACCGACTGTGAACTAATCATCGGCTCAGGGTCTTCCCAATCATCACTGATGAGAATTTTCACCTAGTCCTCTAAAGCAAACATGTCAATCATCGGCCCATATGGCAACAACTCCCACTCAGATGTGGCGGCAAGCTCGTGAATACGGCTATGCATCAGTAGACTGATGTTGAATGGAGATCCCAGCTCCAGATAAAACATTAACCCCGCCCTCTTGGTGGTGACAGAGACCGTGTGCTTGGTCGGTAGAAGGCGGGCACAAACAAATCTGTTGACTATCATCTGATCCCAGGATAATTCATTCTCTAGGTAGATGGTGGGGGCTCTAGCAGGATTGCGCTTCCATTACACCCCAAAATATTCATCTATCATGTTCATCCTCTCTAAATCTGCAATGTTGCTCGAGGATGTGTACTCATCTGGGCCCACCGGTGGATTTCGAACCCCTAAATGAGCATTGATCCGCTCAATAGAAAAATCAATCTTAACACCACGGACCATAGCATATGTTGCTCCAGGGTTATGCAAAACAGAAGCGTAGAATTCTCTTACAACCGTGGTGTTGAACCGTGTCGGTGCCTCGGCCATATCCAAAATATCTTGCTCGGGGCTAGATTGATCTGCAATCGTCCAACTCTACCCCTCATTCTCGAGCCATTGGTCTTGCGTTCCAATGCCCTCGGAACAACTCGTAGATCTCTAATGAATGGAATTTCTCAACCACATCGATCAAGGGATTAGCATCTCAGTATATGCTCTGACAACCACTAGGATGAACAGCTGATCGGCTACGCTTGGGACCAATCCTGTATGATAAAATGACCTGATAGTGAAGCTGTTTCTGAAAAAGGTACCTCGGTAAACCGGCAGGTACTTCCGATTTACCGGCCTGATTTTTTTCCTAATTTCTTTATGGACCATGCCTCTGATGATAAAAGATGAAGAACTGCAGCACCTCACTAGCACAGCAGCACTAGACAGCAACAGGGGTGAAGAAAATAGGTGTTTTGGTTGGTAAAAATGGAAAAAAAAGGTTTGATTTTGGTGGCGGTTTGCTGGTGATAATGGTGGTGATGATGGCCTACTGGATTTAAGAAGAGAAGAAATGGGAGAAGTTTGGTGATTTAAGGAGATGATGGTAGATGGAATGATGATAACTGTGGTGAATGAGTGGTTTAAATAGGAAAAATGAGTGAAGGTGAAAGGATTTGGTGGGATAGTGGGTATAGGAGTAATTAGGGTGAGGGATTTGAGAGGGTGATTGATGGGATTGAGGTGGAGTTATGGTAGAGTATAGGAAAGGATGAAAGATTTGAAAAGAGGGAAAAGGTGAAAGTTTCTACTGACTGGTGGTGTCTGATGCAACGTGTGTCCTCAACGTGTCTCTAAAAATTCAGCTTTATAAACTGACGTTCAGAAATACGAAAATCCATGCTCGGTAACCCGGAGGTAACCTAGGGTTTACCGGAGGTTCTTTTTCCCCAGATTTCTCTGTCCTCCTTCACTGCACACTTTGCTCAACCTCTCTGCTCAATTCTGACCTCAAATTGACTAGCCTTTTACTCCCTTTGTTGTTATTTCCGACTCAATCCTAACCTACTTCACTAGAATCCACAACGAGTAAAAAAAACCTTTCCACAACCATCGGTTTCAAGCCTAAGGGTGCGGTAGGATGAAAAAAAGCTCGTCCCTTCATCCGGCTACTTTTATTCATTCCTAATCTACCTAAGGGTTTAAAGATATAGTTCTGAGTTTATAGTCGCCATCTCGACTTTCTTCAGATCTCCGATCATTCAAGGGTTAGAGCTTTAATTCGCCAAACTTTAGCTCCAGAGGTTGGTAACTTTATAGAACCTTTTTGAGCTCTCTTCCTAGAATGCCTCTCTCTCTTAGCTTGCGCACTAGGCCTGCCTCTGCGTCGAGATTTAGACTTTAGACCCAAGGATTCCGCATTTTCTACTTTAAGCTCAAAGAGTTCACTACGCAACACGGAAGGACTAGCTTTCATGAGCATCCTGTTGTGGTCCTTCTCTTCTCTCTCTCTCTCTCAGCATTAGTCTCATGAATTCCTGGTCAATGGTTTCTACTACAACCTCTCTATGCTTATGCCCTTCTATCTCTATAATTTCAACCTTTCCTGAAGCATACGTCATCTTGGAACTTTCCGGCCTATTTTATAGGGGCTCTAAGATCTTAAAAGATATTGCATCATTATTCAACCTCAATGTAATCTCCCCTTATCAAAATCCATGACTGCCCTGCTTGTCGCTTAGAAAGGTCTTCCTAACAGAATTGGGGCACTTGGTGTTGGATGTAATATCGCCGGACGGATCTAGATCCGCCCGATTACGCAGCGGAATAAACAAGAGGATCACGATCATATAAAATTAAACTATATAATTTAAGATCTACCTACAAGAAGGTGAGATCTACTTACCAATCAAAAGCGAGATCCAAAACATTGATGAAGTCGAGATCCAATATGAGATGCCACGATCTTCCGATATGTATCTCCAAGCAACAACCGGTGGATGTTGATCCTTGACGCTTGACCTCCTTGATATGCTACCCGGAAAATCCCGAAGATTTTCCCAACTCTAAAACCCTAAGCTTGGCCGAAAATTCCTAGCTTATTTTGGTGTGTATATGTCGTGTATTGTGTTGTGTTAAAAGGCTTAGGAGAACTCTCTTTATATAGGAGAGAAATCCTTGTCCTCCAAGGATTTAATAATTAATACAAAATCAATTATAATAATCATTTTCCATAAAAGATACTCCTAGAATAATCTAGAATAAATCTAGAATATTTAAGGATCAATCTAATATATTTTCCTTAATTAATTATTTAACAAATAAACAATTAATCACATGTCTTATAATTATCAAGAAAACTATTTCCTTAATAATCAACAAGACAAAAACACGCCAACCCTAGTCAAATAAGGCTAGCACACGACATTTACACTATTGGGCCGAGTCCACAAAAAATATCTTTTCCATGTATTTTATTATTTAGTCCAATAAATAATAAATCGCACATCAATTAAATAGCCCAACTACTTAATTATTATTGAGGCCCAACTTCAAGAAACATATGCATGTTAGGAGCCACATCGGGGACCATGGACCTATAACCAGTAGCTACAATAAATTAAATAAAAATATTCCTCGAACAGAACAATTCTTATTCAATCTACTAACTCCAGGATTATGCCACCATAAACCCGAAACTGAACTCTATCGATTATAGAAATATACTTACACTCTAATCACTGAGTCGATAAGCATCCATTGATATAATCATTACATACGGATAAATCCTCCATAGACTGTTCGTTTTGATTCGGGATATTTCCGTATACCCTTCTCAAAATATCTTATCCTTATTTACCATTAACCCCCTAGTGATCAATTAGTTCATAACTAATATAATATGAACTGGGCCCATCGATAAGTTTCTAGGATTAAAAAATAAGGGAACTGTCTGTCTACATCCCGCAGAAGGAATGGATTCCATATCTGTGAAGTCACAGACTACTCACTCATTCCAGAATAGAGCCAACGAGAAGTGTTCAGATCACATATATCCAAGTGATCCTTAACTAACACATCAAACCCTACTTTGAACCAAGCAGTAGACTGTGATCACATCAGGATTAAGATTAATCCATATATGATCATCTTGTGATCATCTTGTGATTCGAGAAATCAAATTAAATCGGTCCAGTCCTATATGATAGACATCATATATAAATGCCCCACTAGGTACCCTATACTGACAGTCCAGATAAGACGGTCACACCGTTAAGTGTTCTGGGCGCATTATTGGTATATTAATCATAAGACCCATACTCTGATTAAATTCACCACAGACTAACCAGTTTTAAGCATATCATCACTAACTCAATCCTCATGTGTATGCCATACACTGAGTTATGTTATTACATACCGATATACTTAGGGTTTTCAGTAGTGTATAATATAAGCATAAATGAAAATAATAAAATGAATATGTAATTCTATCATTTATTTAAATAAAACAATTACAAAATTGTCTTTCGGGCACTACACCTAACACTTGGGTCCTCTGGTACGTCTATAACCATAAAATCAATTGCAAAAGTGAACCCTCATGCATTAATCGTGCACTTTCTAAGCAGACCGGCAGGCATATCTCTAGTTGTATCAACGAAGGTCATGGTTTTGGTTTGATTCATAACGACCGGAAGTTTAATCTTCTGGCAGAGGGAAGAAGGTAGAATGTTGCAACTCGAGCCAGAGTCACAGAGACCTAATCCTACTGATATACCTTTAACAGAAATCGGGAGTCGGAACGTGCTAGGGTCTCCTATCTTCACCACTGTGTCTGAATCTGGGTAGTCCTCAGGCTCAGAAAACATCGTGTCGGGATCCTCTTCAGGATCATCAGAGTCATAATCCGAAGATGATATTTCAATTAACTCACAAGGGAACTCACATGGACGATACGTACTATACTCATGTAAGTTCTCTTCCGGCTCTTTCTTGATTGCTTCTTTCACTTTTTCCAACCGCTTCTTATCCGTTTCGTATTGCTCCCTGACAGCAGATCTAGGATACATGGAAATTGGTGTGATGTTCAATATCGTTCTAGGCATATTGCTTGACTTGTTTGCTCTTTTTCAACTCCGGTTTGATCGAATCTCTGAAGTGTTCTGATCTTCCTGTGAAAAAGACAAAATAAAACAAACAAAAGGTTAGCAACTTCCGCTTTAGTTGGGTATGATTCCAACTGTTGCGGACCTACTAACTAAAATCAACAGGGAATAACACAAAATAACAAATGCTGTTCAGAATTTGATTTTCCAGGCCCCGGTAACCCGGGGGTAAACCACCGTAAACCAACCCTGAAATTTCTCCTTCTGGTAGTTTAAAATAAAAATGACTTCTTAATCAGAATTAAAATGTTTATATTTAAAATTTGCCATTATCCCCGGCAACGGCGCCAAAAATCTTGATAGCGTGTAAGTCACTAACGTAGATATTACTAACAAGAATACTAGGTACATCGTAGTATAGTAAATGCGAGTCAAGGTCAATCCCACAGAGACAATGCAACTATAAGTATAAACGATTCTAACCTAATTAAGAAGCAACATGGAGTCGGTCATGGACCAACCATAAACATAAAACAAACATTTGTATTTATCCCCCTCTTCTCACCGATCTACTAACTTGGATTAGTTAATCGTTACATTTACTTCCCCACATAATTTCCTTAAATTAATCGAGCGAGCTTGTGTTTTAAGTATCATTATCAGCTACGGGTGCAACTCTTACGTATATCTACTCCCACAATGGTAGTAGACAATCTATATGCAAGCTACCCTCCTTGATTGGTCCGTAATAGCCCATACGCATAAAGAACTAGAATTGCCGATATCGAGCACGAACTCATACCGCTAACCTGCATAGACAGCTGTCGACATTGATGAGCACGTTCCTAGGGTCCATTCTAGACTATGTCCAAACTTAGCACTTCACTATTCGTATTTCATTCCAGTTTACGATTACAATAAGCAGATTGGCCAGATCTAACCTACTGTTAATTAAACCTGTCGATCAACGTAGCTATAGTGAATCCCAGTTTTAGGTTTTTGAAATAATGCCTCGGTAAACCTGTATAGACAGCCGGGTTACCGGGGTAAGCTTTTCCTATTCCTAGATCTACATTGCTTAATTTCAATTAAAATAAGTAAATCATGGGGTCTTTAAACATGCAGATTAACTAAAACACATATATACGAACAGATCTACCAAATTGAAGACATAAATGAACATTCAAAGATTCATACCTTCAACAATGGATATCTAGCTCGATCTACTCAGCTAGAGATGGTGGAGAAAGGGAGGAAACCAAAATTAACTCCTTATAAGCTTGGAAGAACTTTATTTCATCAAAATTGTATAATGTATTTAGTGTCATATGCAAAACTTATTAGAGCTTATACAATAATCTGTTAATGCGGCCTTATATAGGTACAATGACCGACTTAAGACTCTCTAAAACCCTAACCGACCTAGATAATGCGGCAGAATCAATTTCGTGTCCGACAAGTCATCCGTTTACCGGCCCTAGCCCTCGGTAAACCGGGCCGACTTTTCTCCTTTTTCTTCAGTAGGCTTCTTCTTGGACTCTAATCACTTGGCCCAATATACTTCTTTCGGTCCAGATCCATTCTCCAATGCTCCAGATTCGGTACATCCTATAAAACACGCAAAACGAGACAAAACAGTACCAAATCATTGGGAAAATAACATAGATGCATAATTACGTTCCTGGAAACACTCACATAGCCTTTAACACATATTCCACATAATAACGAGCCTATCTATCCTCTCTTAAGCAGAATTCGGGGTGAATAAGGGTATAATTATTGGTACCATTTAGGGCGTTATCACGTGTATACCCCCAAAATGTTTGATAGTACATGCATTGGTTATACAAACCATCACGGAATTTGAAAAGTTTGTACAAATCTCTCAGAAGATCGTGTGATCAAATCACCAACCGTCCTCCCCACCATATATCTAACCATTTTCACAAAAGAAAAATTAAATCTTTATCTCTCTCTCAAAGGCCAGAAATTTTTATTATACTCCCCAATTTTTTTTAAAAACTCAGAAAATTTTGATAAATGGCAGCCTCCAAATAGACTCAAGAAGAGAGGTTAATCACTGAGTTGGATAGCCTTTCCTTTGAAGATTATGTAGAGATGTGCAATAGAGATGTGCAACACTCTCCTCACAAGCTATATTTGCAAAAAGGTGCAGAAACTTCAATGGTTGAAGAACCTCCTAGAAGTAAAATCTCAAAAAGATCGTGACTTGGAAGGGATTTTCCAGTTCTGGGAGAATATGAGGTTAATTAAGCATTCCCTGGTGACTAAGGTTAATGGAGAAAGGGTAATCGTCACTGAAGAAGTCATTAGGCAGCTATTTGATTTCAAATAACCTCTTGTGAAATCAATAGACTCGGCATGTTTTCCACTCAAAAAGGAAGCCTTTCTCAGGCAAATTTCAGTCATAAAGGAACCAGCATACATTGACACACCTCTCAGAAATCTCAAGCCTGAATTTGCACTCCTCGGCAGGTGGCAAAATAAAAATGTTATTGCTCGTTACAAAAGGCTAAGTAAGTTATCTGAAGATGGGATATATCTGATGAACATCATATGGAATGAACTTGAGTTCAATTAGGCTGGATACGTGTTCAATCAGATCAAGCAGCAACACTTAGCTGAAGTAGCGAGTGCCAGCAAAGCCCAAGCTGAAGGAAGACAAACTGAAGGAAGATTTTGACTGAAGATGACACTCAGTGGAATTATTCAACATTATTTGGAAAGACTCAGCGATGGGAAGAAGCGAGAACAAACTGCAATTGCAACTACAATCACCGAGAAAATTGCAGTAGTTGTAAGCTCAATAATGAAGACTTCCCAACCTGAAGCCAATAAGAAAACTGTGTCACAGCAGATTGCTCAGCAAAAGGAGATTAAGAGGAAAGCTGAAACACAGAAGGGGAAGTCAGTTGAAAGGCTTTTTTTCCCAGGTACTTCAAATCAGTTAGCATCAGCTGAGGGGAACCAACAACTGACAGCTAATATCAGACAGAAGAAGAGTTTGGTTGTTGAAGTTGTTTCTCACATTAAGTAGAAGATATCAGAGAAACAAGTTTTTGCTATGCGTGTTGAGCAAGAGGAACATGTAACTCAGCAACCACAGGACTACATCTTCGATGCAGTAAGGATTATCAACCTAATGAAGATGAATCTCAAGACTGAAGATTCTTGTGAAGCTATCTTCTTAGTGAAGAAAAGCTCTTGTTGGAGAAACTTGAAATACAAGACTTGTATGCATTATTCCCTATGGATGAGTTTCTCACCAACTGCTACAACAGATTCAAAGAGATACCTCAGAGAACTGAATTGATCACATCATCTATACCGAAGGATGTTTTAATGAAGAAAGATGATGACAAAGATGATGATTCAATGAAGAAAGCTGAAAAGAGTACAGTTTTGCAGTCAGATACCCGACCTGAACGACAAGCAGGGCAAACTGATACTCAGTAGGAAGAATTGCCAGTTGCGAATCAAACAACTGACAATCAACAAGCAGTAGAAAGAACTGATAATCAGCAATTGATGATAATTGAAGATGATACTCAGTCTAAAATCCAAGAAAAAGAAGAAGAAGATCCAACAGAGAAACTGACAAAAGAGGAATTGAGCAATGTCCAAGAGAATTTGAAGATTATGCTCAACCAAAAGGAAGATTACAATGGTCTTTTGTCACACATCTCCGGATACTTAGATTACAGGAAGAAGACTGATGTCTCGGTTCATACTAAGTTGGATGTTGTCAAGAAATTGTTCAGGGTCAATTTGTAGTGTTTTTAAGGATATATTTTACATCAATTTTCCCCATACATAGATGTTTTTTTCATAGAAATCAAGCTTATAATCGATTAATTGAGTAAATGGTGTTTCTAATAGGTTAAATTGCAAAACGTAGCGATTTATGTGTTTAAATCATGATTTTATATTATTTTAGGATTGTGTTACACTTTGGTATGTTTTTCCTACATTGTAGATACACATTGTTGATGGAAAGGATGATTTTAAAGAGATGAATTAGAGTGGAAAATCCCGAAATATACTCGTGAATACGACGGGCTAATCAAAAGGCGTTTTCAAGAAGAGTCCTTAATGAAAGTTGTAGAGTTTTCCGAGAGATTTTTATGACATTCGGATCATAATTTTGGAGGTCTACAACTCAAGATATGAATTTTAGAAGTTTGAGTTCACCTCTATGCAAATCAAGGCCCAAGGTCGACTCTCAGCAGAACCGACTTACACATTGCCACAACCGACATATATTTCAATTCCCTAATTAATTAGGATAATTTCAGCCGCAATTATTTAGAAGTAGCCGACATACTCCTCTATATATATATGCAGTGACTTGTAAACCTAAATATCCGATAATTCATACAAAATATTCAGTGGCAACTTCACAAAGAAAGCAGACTTTCTAGAGGTTTCAAGGCGGTCACCCGAGCCTTGTGCTCGGGTGATCCGGGTTAGATTAGATGTAGTTTTCTTCCGTTTCGATTCATGGATTCAATCATGTACCAAACTACGTGAGTTTATTTATTTAATTTATTCACTCCTTATTCGCTTTTTTGTGATCTTTTAATTCATGTTGTATCGTTTCTATGATTATGATGCTATTATGTGAATTAGATCGAGAGATCAGTTTGCTATTGATGTTTACAACATACGGAAGTTGCGTAGACTAGATCACCATAGAAAGATAGGATTTTTAATCATTAATGATGACAAGTTAATTGGTTAATTATCTAGGTTGTTAGGTTCTAAAATACGAGAGTTAACCTGAATCTACACCTTCGTTTTAATGGAATATTGATCTCAACATTCGGAAGAGGAGAGATCGATAATTGAATTCACTAAGGAATTAGGGATTCATAGCTTGAGAAATAGATTCACTAAGGAATTAGGGATTTGTATCTCGTGTAAAGGTGAAACCATAATTTTAATTGAAATCATGAGATGAAATAGGATTCAAATCACTTGGTTTGTGCACTGTTTGATCCCATGTATCTTTAGTTTAGTTTAGGTTGTGTTATTTTATTTCGTAGGTTAGCTTTATTTTAATTGCTTTTTCGTTTATTTTATTTGTTCTTTCGTTTATTCGTTTTCCTAAGTAACAATCGAAAGGAATTAGTGAAATTAGATTCAACATCCCAATTCCTCGTGGATCGACCATTTACTTACCCTACTATGCTATCAACTACCCGATATTTGGTCGGTTAGGAGTTAGTTTGCATGTTAAGTATAGGTTTATAAATTTTCTTTTGTTTTTATGATGCAAAATCCTCCCAACAAAAGTGGCGCCGTTGCCGGGGAATCGGTGTCATGTTGAATCTGGTTTTGTTAATTTCTCGATTTTGTTACGTTTATTTTCGTTTTCAATAAAAGTAGCGTCGAATAGATTGAGAGTTTTTATTTTGCCGTGTTTCGATAACCGTAGGTTAAGAATGTGCAAAAGTTTTTTTACTCAATCTGCTTTTACGTGAAGTTTGTGTTTAGTTGTTACCTAGTCTAACCCCTATGCTAAAATTTATCTCGTGGTCGTTGTATGCGTGCTCTATCTTTGTGTTGTGCTTATGAGATTTAGTAGGGTTTCGTGTCTCTCGCATTGTGCTGTGCAAATTCGTTGTATGGACGGCGTTCAAGTAAGTGAACGCCCGCCCGATTCATAAGTTGCGGTGAACGCGACGTCCGGGTTTTAGGACGCCGTCCGCCCCGAAGTTTCGACTCGCTCGATTTCGAGATCCGCAGGCAGCGTCTCGTTTTGTTGGACGACCGTCCGAGGAGAAATCACCAAGTGAACGGCCGTCCGGTATTTCGAACGTTCGTCCGGTGCGTTTTCATGGCGCAGACGGCGTCCAAAGCGGTTGAACGTTCGCCCAAATCTTTGCGGCTTTAAAGTGAACGTTCGTTTGAGTTAATGAACGCATGATCTGTGTTCGATTTTTTTCTTGATTTTATTTTCAATGCTTTTATTTGATGTGGATTTTTAATACGAGCTTATGTGGCTAATTTCTTTTACGTAGATGTTCTGAACTTGCATATTCATATCTTTTCATCTACGAATCCATGTTAAATAATTGAATCTAATTGATAATATACTTGATTCATCTAGGCATGTTATAGTTAATGTCGGTTCTCGTACGCTATAACTGGTCTTATTGTTATTTAGTAGCTAATGTCGGTTTCGTATGCTACGTGCATCGTGATGAATCTTGTGAGCTTTGAGACCTATGTGCTTTCTTTTTTTTAGTTGTAACTCATATGGGTAGCTATCGTCGGTTTTCCGTATGCTACGCCCAAATCCATATGAGTTATATCTGCTTAGTATAGCTAATCGTTGGTTTCATAATGCTATCACTTTTGACGAGTCTTAAGGCGCGTCTACACGCATGTAATGGATAAAGCATGCGTTTATCGTAACTTTGTCATTATTTGGTGAAGCGTTTATTTTATATATGTCGTGTTGCAAATGAGTGGGCTAGTTTTCTTTCTTTTATTTTCTTTTATTTTTGCATATCACTTAGATGCATATCATTTAGCTGCATATCATCTAGTTGCATTGTTTTTCTATTTTTCTTTTATTTTTCTTGGCGTAGTTAATCGCCGGTTTCGTAATACTACCTCGCTTTTATTTTTTTTCGCACGGGCCGTAGTCACCGTAGAGTTGTCGTGGGTCAACTTGCACAAACTGAGCCTGTGTAATTTATTTTTATTTATTTTATTTTTAGGATTGCATATCATGTAGGCTGCATTCTAGTATATTTTCATGTAGTTGCACCTAGCCTACTATTTTGTAATGTTCCATGTATATGTTCCATCTTTCTATGAGCTTAATCTGAAGAATCTCTATAACTTCTTTTCCATGTGTTTTACATGTATAATCCTTTTTCCCCGTAGACTCTTTTTGCACTGATCAAGTCTGCAGGATATTTTTGATAGCTATTGTGCACTTTCACGATGAATTCAGTTTACCTGTGATGCTCCACGATCTCTTGAGCTATGCAAAGACAATTTTGGTTTTACCGATTTTTCCGGAATTGCCAAAGATCCAATCAGCTAAGTTCTCTAATTTATTATTTCTGCACAACTTGAGGACAAGTTGCAATCTAAGTGTGGGGGAGAGGATGGTTTATATGTATCTATGAGTCGTTTGCTCAATTTCTGTTATATTTCTATGAAAAGTGCTTAATTTTAAAAATTTTGTTTTGTCCCGAGTGAGCATTGCATGTCTTTGTTCGATGTTTATAATCATTGATGCATTATTTTGCATATTTAGTAAATTTAGTTGTTTCACCCGACACTATTTTTCACGTGCCATAGTAGATGATGAGCTATGTTTTAAAGCTATGCCCATTTGATTAGAGATTTTTGATGATTATCGCATGATTCTTTGCTTCCATACGAATTTTGGAAATTTTAATAGTTTGTATTTAGAGTTAAAGTATGACATACTGTGAATATCTGAAGGTTTGAATGTGATAAGTGAAACGTAACTATAGTGCTTTTAAAAAGTAGTGAATAAATGAAGTTGTTTTAAATAGTTAATTGTGTGTGTCGGAAGCTAGTCGATGATTTGGGTGAGGTAGGGTGTACCACGTATGTCCTATTCCACCATGATGACCAAAAGCTCACGACAGTTAGAAGAAGCTGCCTTATGATTTGAGTAAGGTAGGGGATTATCTCGAAATGTCCTATTCTACTATGACGGGCAATAGCTCATTCTGATGTGCGTATAAATGAGAAATAGTTAAATCAACTTGCATAAGAAGTGGTATGAATTAAATGAAGGACTTAGTTATCGCCAACCTTATCCCCAAGATAAATCGAAAGATATGTTGTAAGGATTATCCTCTAAGTATGTTGGAAATGTTTTGAATACTCCCTATTATTATTTTTCGGGGTTTGTATGTTTTGAGAAGTGCATGTTATAATCGTTTTTATATTTCTGATTCAAATGATGTTGGCTAGTTTTGCTTGAATCAATTTCAAGTGTGGATTTAGTGGAAATTTACTATGGCTATGCACACACGCACTTGGGTGAACCTCTAAACTACTTGAATATGTTTTATATTTGCATAAATGTTTATTTATCTCGAGCTTGGTTATGTTTTGTTTTGCTCGGGACGAGCAAAAGTTTAAGTGTGGGGGTGTTGTTCAGGGTCAATTTGTAGTGTTTTTAAGGATATATTTTACATCAATTTTCCCCATACATAGATGTTTGTTTCATAGAAATCGAGCTTATAATCGATTAATTGAGTAAATGGTGTTTCTAATAGGTTAAATTGCAAAACGTAGTGATTTATGTGTTTAAATCATGATTTTATATTGTTTTAGGATTGTGTTACGCTTTGGTATGTTTTTCCTACATTGTAGATACACATTGTTGATGGAAAGGATGATTTTAAAGAGATGAATTAGAGTGGAAAATCCCGAAATATACTCATAATACGACGGGCTAATCAAAAAGCGTTTTTCGAAGAAGAGTCCTTAATGAAAGTTGTAGAGTTTTCCGAGAGCTTTTTATGACATTCGGATCATAATTTTGGAGGTCTACAACTCAAGATATGAATTTTAGAAGTTTGAGTTCACCTCTTATGCAAATCAAGGCCCAAGGTCGACTCTCTGCAGAACCGACTTACACATTGCCACAGCCGACATATATTTCAATTCCCTAATTAATTAGGATAATTTCAGCCGCAATTATTTAGAAGTAGCCGACATACTCCTCTATATATATGCAGCAGCTTGTAAACCTAAATATCCGATAATTCATACAAAATATTCACAGCAACTTCACAGCGGCCAGCAGACTTTTCTCGGGAGGTTTCAAGTAGCCGGTCACCCGAGCCTTGTGCTCGGGTGATCCGGGGTTAGATTAGATGTAGTTTTCTTCCGTTTTCGATTCATGGATTCAATCATGTACCAAACTACGTGAGTTTATTTATTTAATTTATTCACTCCTTATTCGTTTTTTTGTGATCTTTTAATTCATGTTGTATCGTTCTATGATTATGATGCTATTATGTGAATTAGATCGAGAGATCAGTTTGCTATTGATGTTTACAACATACGGAAGTTGCGTAGACTAGATCACCATAGAAAGATAGGATTTTTAATCATTAATGATGACAAGTTAATTGGTTAATTATCTAGGTTGTTAGGTTCTAAAATACGAGAGTTAACCTGAATCTACACCTTCGTTTTGTATGGAATATTGATCTCAACATTCGGAAGAGGAGAGATCGATAATTGAATTCACTAAGGAATTAGGGATTCATAGCTTGAGAAATAGATTCACTAAGGAATTAGGGATTTGTATCTCGTGTAAAGGTGAAACCACAATTTGAATTGTAATCATGAGATGAAATAGATTGAAATCACTTGGTTTGTGCCTTCGTTTGATCCCATGTATCTTTAGTTTAGTTTAGGTTGTGTTATTTTATTTCAGTAGGTTAGCTTTATTTTAATTGCTTTTTCGTTTATTTTATTTGTTCTTTCGTTTATTCGTTTTCCTAAGTAACAATTGAAAGGAATTAGTGAAATTAGATTCAACATCCCAATTCCTGTGGATCGACCTCAGACTTACCCTACTATGCTATCAACTACCCGATATTTGGTCGGTTAGGAGTTAGTTTGCATGTTAAGTATAGGTTTATAAATTTTCTTTTGTTTTTATGATGCAAAATCCTCCCAACAGAAATCCACTTCAAATTTAGATTCAGAAATTCTCAGTCTAAAGGAGAAACTTGAAACTAAAACTATGAAAGATCTAGAAATTCATGCTCAAGCAGAATGGCACCTTAATCAGTGAATCTATGGATTAGAAACTAAGCTCAAAGAAGTTCTCACTTCTCAGAAAGACATTTCAGCAGACCAAAAAGCAACTCAACAGTTGATCACTCAGTTGTATGATGCCAAAAAAGGGGAAGTTGAATTAGAAAAGCTAAGATTACAAGAAGAAAAGCTGAAGCTTGAAGCTGAATTGAAGAAATGCAAATCAACAGCAGATCCTTATGTTAGGGATGTGAAACAACTAACTAACGAGCAGCTCATTTCAAAGTACAGTCAACCTGGAGAAAGAAGAGCTACTCTCACACAAGATCTGTGGATGAAGTTTGTCAAAAATCACAACAATATCAAGGCAAAATACAAAGACAAAACTTTTGAAGAATCCCTTGCCTATTTCTTATTTGATCTTTATCATAATCAGAAGATGGCCACTTACAAGAAAGTAGAATTGAAGAGAAGCTTCAAATCAGAGATAAGAGAGAACAAATGAAGGCTGATGTTGCAGAGCTTGAAGATTATTACAAGGATGAAACTCACCTTCCTAAGTTAGCTCTATGGAGAAAGTGGAAGCTAACAAGCCAAGTGGATTATCTCAGAACATTTCATAAGGAAGATTCCAAGTTAGAAAATGATTACTACCTTCATGATAAGGAAAATAATTTTATCTTAGTTACAAAAAGAGCTACTTAGCTTTTATTTCAGTTTATAATCAAATGTGTAACTTGATGCAGTTTTTGAAAATTCTTAATGAAATCCAGTTTCCAGTTTTACTTTGTTTTGTATTGTTTTTATCTTTAAGCTTTTCTTTTAAGGAGGGTTTTGGCATCATCAAAAAGGGGGAAATTGTTGGAAATAAAATTTTAGTTTTGATGATGATTCATCTTATTTAGTTACTTGTTTGTTTACACCCCATTGATGAAGTGCTGAAACTAGCTGTTATAGTGGAAAGCTAAAATATGCCTAGAACTAAATGTATAGGTTTTACTAGAGTCTGATGATTGTATATATTATATCAGACAAGCACTGTAATAGATAGAAGTGTCGTAAAACTGAAAACTGGAGATCATCTAGAAAACTGGATATTGACTAAAACTGAAAAGTGTCACCAGAACATGGAACTGAAGTTCACTCAGAATTGAAGAAGGTAAGTTCGCTGAGGGACACAGACTCGGTTGACTTATCTCAAACTGAAGGCCGAGGGAACAAACTCAAGAAGTGAGGGACACAGACTCAGTTGTCGAAGATTGAAGAACTGAGAGTTCAAACTCAGTTATGAAGACTAAAGTCGAGACTGTAGAGTTAAAATTCAGGTAAGTGTGTGATAGCCTGAACTGACTTTATAGATCTTGTAATAAGACCTAAGAATCATAAGGACAATGATATCTTAGACGATTTGTATAAGGAATGATGTACTCTGATTAAATGATATAAAATCAGATAAATACAGTTCTGAGATTTTTGAAGAAGAGGAAAAACTCAGTTAATGCTCTAAGTCAGTTAAAAAACTGATAACTGACACACTCAGTATAAAACTGATCAGGATACTCAGTTTTATAGTTAGCCATCCAAGCAACTGAATGTACATTCGAACGTTATAAATCAAGGATTTTTATTGGATGAAGAACTGACATATCAGAACGGTCACTTACACCGACATATGAAAATATAGACGTTGATACAATTCAAATTCAAGCAAGATGAACGTTGGACCTCACACTATAAATAGAGGACTTGGCATCAAGGATCAAACACGGAATTAACAAGATTACAAGCATTTTTGTGCACAAGTCTAGTTCATCTGAATTGCTATCAATATTTGCACTCAACAAGATCACATCTAGATTTCTTCAAGTGTTCAAGCTATATCGATCAAATCCAGATTTCAACACTTAGAAGAACCACAAGCAAGAATCAAATTATTGATTCTCAGCCCAACTTTGATTTCTAATCAAAGGTTTAGACTGTGAAGCAATCCGGTTTAGGATTTGCCAAGGACAGTTGTCATTAGCAGTTAGGTAGACTGTGTTTGTGGTGGTACTTGGAGAAGAGGCAATAGCAACCCTCTAAGGACCAGTGTTCAACCAGTTGAAGAGCAGCAATCCTACCTATTCTTTAGTTTTTTAGATAGTGAAGCTAGGGATTAGTCAGGGACTATCGTTTAGGACTTTTGGTAACAACATACCTCAAAGAGTTCTAGTGGAATTTTCCTCCTACATCAAAGGCGAAGAGAGGACTGACAGGATTACACCACCTAGAACCACTATAATTCTTGCTCTACTTACTTTACGCATTTACTTTCAGTCATTTATTTATTCAGCATTTATTATTATTTATTCAGCATACTGAAATTGATTGTTATAGTCACTCACAGCTCACAAACTGACATTCACCAGAATTCAGTTTAGCATACTCAGGTTTTTCTTAGAATCAACAAAATCCAGATAATGGCTAATACTTATATCCGCTACTTGTTGACTCAGTTTCGTTATAAGTCAATCTTGACTTAGAGTCAACTTAGTCAGCTTAACTCCACACAAGTTAAAACTGAACCTTAATAATTTTAGATCTAGTTTTTGGTGACATGTTTATTCACCCCCTCTAAACTCGTGTCAACCTTTCCAACAGACCAACGTCTATCATGTCTGTCATTTTGTACTGGATTAGCTCTTTCCTACACTCCTAAGGAACGATTGGACTTATCTTTCTTGGAGCTTTCCGCCTCTCTCTTCAACCAGTTGGCTTCCTCACCCTGGCAGTGCTTGTAAGCTAGATCCATACATTCTTCCATAGATCTCGGAAGTCTGCTGTTTAATTTAACATATAATCAACCCTCTTGTATACCTGCTATGAAAGAGGTTATTAAGAGATGCTCCTCTGCGTTCCTGACCTGCCTTGACTCTTCGTTGAACCTCTTCAGGTATTGTAGCACAGTATCCTCCTTTCTCTGCCTGATGGTGAGGAGGTAGGTAGCGTTTATTTGGAATGGCTTTGCCGTGACAAGAGCTTGCAGAAACTTCATCGACAGTGTCTCAAAGTTAGAGATTGTCTGAGGTGACAACTTCCTGAACCACTCACGGGCCCTGCCTGTAAGTAAGGCTGGAAAGGCTTTGCACTTCATCTCTTCTGCGACACAATCCAAGTTCATATGCATCAAATATTGAAACAGATGATCTTGGGGATCCTTAGTGCCATCATAAGGTTCCAACTTGGGGACCTAAAACCTCTCTAGATGCGGGTAACTTAAGATCTGCTATGAAAACGGTGATTCGAATGACAGATCGTCCAACTTTCAAACTATAATTCCATCGAGCTTTTCTTGGGCAGCCTCCTAGGCTTGAGTGCTGACCTACCTTTTCCATATGTTGGAGGTGGAGGACATGGTATCCCCTTTATCATCTTTTCATGGTGGGTTGGCCTTAGGGATATTCTCTTTAGGAACTCCATCTTCCCGTTCCTTTAGTGCTAGACCAAGTGCACTTTTAAACGCAGGCATGTCGAGGTTTCTCAAAAGCCTCCAACAGAGCTTGTTGAGTGGGATCAGCCATCACCTCTTCTTGCTGAGTTTGATGCTGGCTTGTGGTGGCGTTTGGATCCGTCTCCCCGTCACCTATTTGGCTAGGAGCTATCGTGGTGGGATCAGCTTCCTGGATCAACGGATCTTGTGCCTGGGTCTTTTGCCCTGTATTTTTTGGTGGTGCCATTGCCTATTCTTGATCAAATCACTGGAAAGAAGCCCTCCTTCTAGCGCCAATTGACGAAGCCAGATATCGTCCAGTCAATAATCTGGGCCTAATTAACTCTTGAAACGACTTATCAAGAACACATAACAATGTGGATGGTGATTTAGGTTTTTTTTAGACTGAGCCTGAGAGTTATTTCTCTTAATTTGCCTACGTATCCAATGTATGTAATTGGAATCAAGTCCTTCATAGTTCCTTAGATTTTGTTTATATAGGGGCGTCTCGCCCTCTATCTTGTCATGCACGTATTAAGGTTTATTTCCTAGCCCCTAAGGATTAATACGCGTAAATCCCTTTGAATTAGGGATAATTATGGATATATTTGATGTGACAGGATCAGCGTCCTATAATCAAGGGATTCTTTCCATGTTTATCCTACTATATAGGCACATGTTTAAATACCGAAATAAGGAGAGATCCATACGACCTGTGTTGAGCTCTTCAGGTCGTCTCGATCTGAGTTACATGGCCCGCCCTCTGTTATGACCGAGCCGTCTTGCAGTGGTCTAGTCGGGAGGGCATGTCAGACCTCCCACCTGGGGTTATGCCTGTTCTTATTTACTGACATGAGGCCCCTGGCCTTCATAATTATTACTCTTCTCTTTCTCTATTTATTACACAGCCATTCTCTGAATGACACGTGGCAAAGTCTAATCTAACCATCGTCATTCTTGGCTGCTTATAAATTCAATGATTTCTATTATATCACAAAGTGTTTTGTATTTTGATACAACAAGAGATATCTAGTTAGATCTTAAAGATAGTTTTGGTAGAGGAGATACCTATAGATTGACCAATCTTGAAGAGGAAACTGAGAAAGTTAAACAAGGTTCATTCTTAGATACTGATTTCTTCACAAAATTGAAAACATTATGGGATCAGTACACAATCTTGAGGCCAATTCCCCCTTGTACTTGTCTTGCTTTGCATATTATTAGAGAATATTATGACAATACTTACACTACTAGGTTTCTGAAAGGTTTAAATGGAAATTTCAGTAATATAAAATCTCAAATTCTTATAACTCAGCCTTTGCCTGATTTGAATGCTACCTTTGGCATGGCTTGAATCATGGAAACAATTGAATTATACTAATTTTGAAGAAGATTTTATAATATTGGCTACACAATTTGAAAATAGGTCTTAAGATACAAGTCATTGTATTGATGTGTCTCAACCAAGGTTTCATGCGCAAGGAAGAGGGCAAGGAAAATGTTTTGGAAGAGGTTTTCAAGGAAATGCTAAAAGACCTCATTGCACATTTTGTGGAAAATATGTTCACACTATTGGAGAAATGTTATACAAAATTTGGTTATCCACTTAACTTGAAAGGATATGGTAGAGGAGCAGGGGACAATTGCCAACAATGTAAATCCTGATCAAGATCTTCATAACCAAGGGTTATGCACTTCTCCCACTGATACTCAGATTCAGCGGTCTATTGATTCTGGTGCTATTACTCAGTCTCAATATGACCATTTGCTATCTCTTATTCATAATTTTCAGCTAGATTCAAACCAGTGCAAATTAGTCATGGTTACATGTTCTAGCTGTCAAAGACGAGGTATTAGAGGCATAGAGACAGTATTGTACACTGGATCATAGATTCGGGGGCAACTAACCACATAACCTTTTCTTTAACACATATGACTTACATAGAATGGTAAATGACATTCATGTTAAATTGCCAAATGGTTCATCCGTCTCGGTAACTCATACAGGAAATCAAGTCAAATCTTATTTTTCACAATGTGTTTTGCATACCATCTTTCACATATAATGTAATATTTGTCAGAGAATTTGCTGATGATAACAACCTATTTGTTGATTTTCGAGCTAATGGTTGTGTTGTGCTAGAACCTCAAACTATGAGGAAGATTGTCTCTCAGCTTCTCAATGGTTTTTATATAATGATTGTTGAAACCAAGAACAATGTTTCAAGCCTTATTCTGAATAAGCATTCTGGTTCTTGTAATTCAAGTAGTTTTCTTAATTCTTTGTTATGACATTTTAGATTAGGACAACCATCTGTAGAAAGGATGAAGAATTCAAAAGGTTTTGATTCTAGAATAAATATACTTACTAATGATTGTATTGTGTGTCCATTACCCAAACAAAGAACTCAAGTTTCTTGTTAGTACTTCTGTCACTTCTCAATGCTTTGATCGTATTCATGTTGACATTTGGGGGCCAAATAGGGTGCCTACCATGAATGAAGAATGTTATTTTTTTTTATCTATTGTTGATGATCATAGAAAATACACATGGGCTTTTCTTATGAAAATAAAAAGGGGGGCAAATGTTTTATTACAACATTTCTGTAACATTGTTCAAACTCGATTTGATAGGTGCATTAAGATTATTAAATCTAATCATGGTGGTGAGTTTAATATGAAGATTGTTTATAGAATTAAAGGTATTGTCCATCAAAAGTCTTGTGAGAGAACACCACAGCAAAATGGTTTAATAGAATGGAAACACCAATATATTTTAAATGTTGCTTGAGCATTGAGGATACAGTCTATTGTGCCTCTTGATTATTGGGGGTATTGTTTAGATCATGATGTCTATTTGATTATTAATAATCCAACACTCTTACTTTCTAATAAGACTTATTGTCGGGTTTTACTTTGTAAAGAACCAAACTGTGATACTTTAAAGGTCTTTGGTAGCTTATCCTTTGTATGTACTACAACACAAGGTAGAGGAAAGTTTGATGACATGAGTAATATATCTGTGTTCCTAGGATTTGAACCACATATTAAAGGATATAAGGTTCTGCATATCAAGATAATAAACATCTGTTTCTAGAGATGTAATATTTGATGAGTATTCATTTTCCTTTATTGATAATCATTTGTTAATTTCTCAAGAAGAACCATGTCCACATTTACTTGATATGCATTCCAACTCAGATGTGTATCGACATTGATCATTCTACACCTCAAACAAATCATGGTGCTTCCCAAACTCATAACACCGATAATAGGTAATTTGTTAGTGATGAGGTTTATATTCAAAAGAGATCAACTGGAATATATATGTCATAATCCTGTTAACAGAACCTCACCACACACTCTTCATATTGTTATGTATTATGCTAAAATTTCTACAAGATATCATATTTTCATTTGCAACATCAATGAAGATAAGTATCCTAATTCATTCAAAAAAGCAGCTCAAGATTCCAACAGGCAAAAAGCAATAGATTAGGAATTACAAGTTCTAAAGAGGACTAATACATGGACACTAGTTAATCTACCTACAGGCACCAAACAATTGGATGTAAATGGGTGTACAAAATAAAGATTAAATCATATGGCACAATCGAAAAAGATATGAATCTATGTTTGTGGAAAAAGGTTACACACAAACAGAGGGCTAAGATTACTTGGAAACTTTCTCAGCAATGGATAAAGAAACTACCATCAGAATTTTTATAGGAGTAACTACTCTGAAAGGTTGGCATCTACATCAATTGGATGTCAACAATTCATTTTTACATGAAGTCTTGGATGAAGAGGTGTACATGAGACCACCACTAGGTTTACAAACACATGGTCTGGTCTGCAAATTAAATAGATATCTTTATGGACTCAGACAGGCAAGCAGACAGTAGAATGCAAAGTTAACCCAAAAGCTATTGGAGAATGGATACAAAAAATCCAAAAATGATCACTAACTTTTCACCAAATGAACAAGTGATTAGTTTGTAGCCTTGATCGTATATGTTGATGAAATTGTGTTTGGTAGTTTAGACCTATCACAGATTCAAGCCTTGAAGGATCTCCAACATTCAACTTTCACAATAAAGAATTTGGGACAATTGAAGTATTATTTAGGATTTGAGGTGGCTAGATCAAGACATGGAATTATAGTGAATCAAATGACGTATTGCATAGACCTTCTGAAAGAATTTGGATTTACGGATCATAAGCCTACTACAACACAAATGGATACATCATAGAACATATAAGTCATCAAATCTCCACCCCTAGAATCCAACACACATTACAAAAGTCTCATTGGCAAGATTTTGTATCTTGGTAATACAAAACCTGATATAGCCTTTGATGTGCAACAATTGAGTCCTTTCCTAGACCATCCTAATGAACACATTTAAAGGCAACTCATAGATTACTCAGATACTTGAAGTATGCACATGGAAAATGACTCTTATTCCCTGCTATAGGATCCATCCGACTTAAAGCTTTCAATGACTTAGATTGGGCAGGCCGCACGAAAACTAACAGATATGTCACTGGTTTCTTAATTTTCTTGGAGATGCACCGATTTAATGGAATTCTAAAAAGTAGCCTATTGTCTCTAAAAGTTCAAGTGAGGCTGAATATAGAGCTATGGAAATAACTGCTTATGACATTCAATGGCTTACACTGAGACTGTACCACTATACGATGACAACAAAAGTGCATTATAGATTGCGGAAACTCGAATATTCCATGAAAGAACAAAACATATTGAGATAGACTGTCACTTTGTCAGAGAGAGGTACCTAGCTAAGGTCCTAAAATCATTACCTATCAACACAGCAGATCAGCATGCAGACATTCAAACCAAACCATTTGACAAAAGAACTCCATAAGACTTATTCAAGCATAACCATTGAAGGATTTATACACCAAAGAAGTCCAAAGTGAGAAGAGGGATTTTTTTCAAGATGTTCATGGCTTTCTATAGTAGCCATGCTGGGATTGAGGGGGGGGGGTGTAGTGTTGGTCCCAGAGAAGGGTAAAACTATAGTCAGAGGGGGGTCAATGAATATAGTGGAGTTTCAAAAACTTTTCTTATATTTAAAAGCTTTTGGGCAGCGGATAAGTCCCTTCTTTAAATGTTGGTTCAAAGTAGATTATACAATCACAGATATAGTATGAAATGAAATGAAGTACAGTAAAGTAAATTCCTAAAAGTAAATAGACACAAAGGTTTATAGTGGTTCAGGGTGGTGTAATCCCTTAATCTACGCTTCTCCTGTGATGATTGGAGGAATTCACTATTGTCTACACAGATACAATAGTTAGATTGTCCTTGACTACACAAGCTTCACAATATTTAAGAATATCACTCCCTGGCTACAAACGCTTCAGTGACTCAGTCTCTATCACTGCTCCTTGAGAACAAATCTTTCAGCAGCTATCACAAAGTTTGCGACTCCTTTTCAGATTCCTTTGATTCATTTGCTTCAGTTGATGTGAATTGTATTCATAGGCTTGTGATCAATCATAGTGATTGATGTGGAATTTGAGCTTTGACTGCAGAGTTGATCTCTAGATGTTTCCTTTAAGTACAGATAAAAGGATTTTCAAATTGACAGAGTTTCTGCTTGTTTCTTATCAGATTTTTTTTCATTCTTTTTCCTGTCTGTCAATACCTTCAATTTATAGCCTTGATTATCCTTGATTAGAATTTCCGTCCATTGGCTATTTAATGTGGAGAATAATCCTTGATTTAATTATTGATTCCCCCTCAATTATATTCTTCATGATTTCAATGATCAGATTTCTTTCTCAAACGTCTATCTGGAAAATCCATCCTTGATTTATCCTCAGTTGATTGTGCATTTAATGCTTGATCTTCATAGTATAGAATTTGAACAAGTAAAGTTTACTTGGCCGTTCCCTGAACGGTTCCTTCTGACTTGGCTATTTGGTTCTTCCTTCACTGCATTGTTTTCACTCAGCCGATAGTTAGTTCACTCTAGCGGTTTACTGCTTACTTTGATTTTACAAACTCCTTGTAATTCACTGATCCTTAATTTGGGTGAGATCAGTGTACACCATAGTTGACAATGTATTCCATCGTTTGAGTTATAAAATAGACTTATCCAAGGTCATCACAGACTTCCCTGGTTATAAGTCAGACCAGAATGTCTTCATGCTTCTGTACTGGTACTTGGCTAGCTTCACTCTGCCGGATTTCTGTTTTACTTTGACAACCTACCAACTAGTGCAATACTTGTCTGATTCAACATATTCAACATGTCAAACTCTAAATAAAGTCTTATACAAAGATTTCTAACTTATTTCTGCCGTGCTATAACAGCTAGTATGGCCATCATCAAAACATAATAAAAATGTTCCTAACATTTTCCCCTTTTTTATGATGCCAAAACCCTCATAAGCCTGAACAAAAGCATACAAATTTTTCCTGAAAATAATAGAATAAAACTCAGAAATTTTATTTATCCATTGAAGGGCAATAAGATAGTTCATTGAGGGTTTAAATTTATTCAAAGGCTAAAATTATTAAAGGAGGGCTACTACTTCTTTTTTTTAAGCCTTATACCCTTGCCCTTGCCCTTGTCAGTTGGGCTTTCCTTCTTTCCACTGGAGCTTTCAGGCCTACTACTTCTTTCCCCCTTTTTGGCATCACCAAACCTTTCTTCAAGAATCTTGTTGGCTGCCTCAGATTATGGAAGCGGACCAAACCTTTCCTCCATAATTTTGTTTGTTGCTCCAGTGACATTTAGTAAAGTGTTGAGTTGTTGTCCAGAGTAGTCCATAATCTCATCCAGATGGTGAATCCACCAATGGTTTGAGATTTCCACCAATGGTTTGAGATTTCCTTCAACTTTGTCAGCAAGAAACTCAAGATTAGTCTGGACATGGTAGGGGATGAGATGTTGTAGATTGCAGAGTAGGTTTCCTTGCCTCTCCATGACCCCATTTTTGATTTTGATGTGACTGATGAGGGCCTCAATTTTGTGATTCATGGATGTTGCATCACTCCTTAAGGCAGTCTTGAGATTTAGCCTACTGATGTACTACCTCTCCATGTCCACTATTAGAGGTTGAATATCCAGGTTGAAGGCTCTATCCGGATCTTCTTCTGCTGGTGCTGATGCATCACCCTCTTCTTCTACATCTTCTGTTTGGGCAAATGCATCACCCTGCTCTTCTTCCACTATCTCTTCCTTTTCTTTTTCTTTTTCTTCTTCAACAATCTCATGATCGGAGAGAAATTGTTGAAGGTCACTTTCTTTTTCTCCATGTGATGGAGACTTAACTGCCTATGCTGTTGTTCCCCTTTGATCAATGGTGAGGGTGTTGACAAGTTCAGCAGAGTGAGTTTGATCAGCTGGGTCACTCGGCTGTTTGTCAACTTTGCTGAGGCTCCTCCAAATCACTTCTTGAATTGTCAGGTCATCATCAGAAAGATCCATCTTTTCTTGATCATCTTCAAGATGATCTCCTTCCTGTTTCTCTTCTGCACCTTTTCCTCCTCATTGTCAGTAGCATCTTCCTCACCTTCAATCTCTTCTTCATCAGATGATGTAAGACGGTATCCTTCTTCACCTTCTTCCAAGTAGGTGAATGCCTCTTGTGTTTCTTCCTCAGTCACTGTATCATCACTAATGACAACAGGAATATCCTTGTTGCTGGGCATATTCCTTTGTTGTTCTTGTGCCTTTTGAGATTTGGTTCTCCTCCCAACTCCCGATCTGCTGCTTTCAGGCTCTTTTCTCTTGGTTCCAATTACAGGTTGTGGTTTCTGGGATGCTTTCACACAGGTGAACATCACATTGGCCCTGTGTAATGGATGCTCATAGATGGGTTTCACTTTCATTTGATTGAATAGATGTTGAAGGGGAATCCCATATGATTTTCTTTCCCAGAAGTCACATTTCTTTTGCTGATTCTTGCTTGGTGCCGTAATTTCTAGATCACTTTTCTTTTGAATTTGATGCTTTAATCTGTTGAAGATAAATTGTGACCAGTTAAAAGAGGTACCTTGATAGATGATTTCCATTAGCTTCACTCTTAGCTCTGTCATGTTTTTGATAGAGCCCTTCTTCCCTTCAAGATTTCATGTGATTACTGGAGCAAACTCAGCAAATGGGTGCTTGAATGCTGACCTAGGGAAGTTGTATTTCTTTCCATGCCTTCTGAGATTCTTGGCTATTTCAGTCCAAAATGTATTGATGTCGATCTGCATCTTCTTCACCTCGACCGGACCGACGTTTGAGAGATGTAAAAATCTGTTGAGGAGTCCAGGTGTGATAACTACTTCTTTGCCAAACATTGTGCTCTTAATGCAATCTGGATCACTCTTCTTTTGGCTGGGCACAAATTTTACATTTTTCCAAAATGCAATTAGGGTTTCATAGAATATCCTTTTGACTGGGGGTTGAGAGTCATCAGCCCCAGATTTGGGCAGCCATCCACTAATCTTTGAGCCAGTGCATCATTTTCACAAAAGGGAAGATAGAGTCAAGTCTGAAAAATGATCTTATGATGATCGATTTATCATAGTACTTTTATGTTGCCAAGAGTGTAGAAAAACGATGCCATTGTTTGACGTATTTGAGATTTGGAAAAGTAAGCTTCAATTTTTCAGAGAAAATAGAGTTTATGATTTGGAAGAGAGCATAAAGAGTTCTGAAAAATCTCTATGTGTGGTTTAAATAGGATGATTTGAGTAATGTGGATGTGGTTGAATATGGAAGGATTTTGTGACGTAATGGCTTGATTTTATGTATATAAATCATGGTATTTGAGTGTAGTGGGGGAGTGGATTAAGGTATGTAATGATAAATCCCGGGAATCGAGGCGTTGCCGTCATTCCTGTAATTTAAAAATAATATAGTTACCTCCACGATTTCAAACTGATCTCCACATGTGTAATCTTTCATAAGATAATCCTCTATTACTCCTCTGATATTCCACATGAATAAAAATTTATTTACTTCACACTTTAGTTTACTGTTGACTTTAAGTTGTTTGTCGGTGGAGTGACTTGGCTGGTCACTAGGCCGGTGGAGTGATATCATACTAAGCTGCTTGTAGAAGACTGTTCCTAACAATCAGTGAAGTTAACTTTGCTAGGAACCAGTGCCTTACCTGCCAAGTGAGCGCACCCAAAGTGGCAAAGGTTCAGTCAGGTGGTGAAGTTACTTTGCTAATCACTCCAGTGAGCTTCTCCTTATAATTTAATCAATTTCTATCATTCCCAACTCAGTTCTCAACTTGCTGAATCTTTCATGACTGAGTGGTTTGGTGAAGATGTCATCCAATTGGTCTTCAGTCGGTATACATCTTTGAATAACATCTCATTTTTCTACATGATCTCTGATAAAATGATGCCTCACATCAATGTGTTTTGTTCTTGAGTGTAGTACTGGATTTTCTGTCATAGATAATGCACTTGTGTTATCACACATGATTGGAATTGTCTTCTCCTCCATTCCATAGTCTCTTATCTATTGTCTGATCCATAGCACCTATGCACAACAACTGCATGTTGCTATATATTCTGCTTCAGCTGTTGAAGTGGATATAGAGTTTTACTTTTTGCTAAACCATGATACTAGTCTGCTGCCTAGCATTCGACAGGTTCCAGATGTGCTTTTTCTATTTATCTTGCATCTAGCATAGTCAGAATCTGAATATGATATTAGTTTAAATCCTCCATCCTTTGGATACCAAATTCCTACATTGATGGTGTTCTTTAGATATTTGATTATTTTTTTAGCTGCTAGTAGGTGAGATTCCTTTGGTTGAGCTTGGAATCTTGCACATACTCCTACTGAAAATTCTATATCAGCTTTGCTTGCAGTTAGATAAAGTAGAGACCCAATGGTTCCTCTGTAAAGCTTCTGATCAACATCCTTTCCACTTTCATCTATTCCAAGAATAACTCTTGCACACATTGGTGTATCTGATGTGCCACGTGTGTCCATACCATACTTGTGTATCAAGTCTTTTGTGTACTTGGCTTGATTGATAAAGATGCCATCCTTCATTTGCTTTACTTGTAGGCCAAGAAAGTAATTTAATTCTCCAATCATGCTCATCTGAAATTTGCTTTTCATCAAGTTTGCAAATATCTCACATAGCTTCTCATCTTCTGATCCAAAGATAATGTCATCAACATAGATTTGGACTAACAAAGTGCTTGTTCCTTCCTCTAGCTTGAAGAGAGTCTTATCAATAGTTCCTTTGTTGAATCCATTGTTCATCAGGAATTGTGATAGTGTCTCATACCAGGCTCTGGGTGCCTGTTTGAGTCTATAAAGTGCCTTTTTGAGCTTGTACACTTTATCTTCTTTCCCTTTGAGTTGAAAACCAGGGGTTGTTCCACATATACTTCTTCTTCCAAAAGTCCATTCAGAAATGCACTCTTGACATCCATTTGGTAAACTTTGAAGTCTTTGTGGGCTGCAAAAGCTAGAAATAGTCTGATTGCTTCCAATCTTGCTACTGTTGCAAAGGTTTCATCATAATCTATTCTTTCTGCTTAAGAGTAGCCTTTTGCAACTAGCCTTGCCTTTTTCTGACATCTGTCCCTTGTTCATCCATCTTGTTTCCGAATACTTATTTTGTTCCAATGATGTTGGCCATGTCTAGTCTGTCAATATGTTCCCAGACCTCATTTCTCTCAAATTCATTTAGCTCTTCTTGCATAGCTGTAATACAATCAACATCTTGGACTGCATCATCTATTGTTTTGGGTTCCACCTATGATAGAAAACAGGTTAGCATTCTTTCCAGTAGTCTTCTGGTTCTAACTCCTATATGGATATTTCCAATGACTTGTTCTTCCGGATGATCTCTCAGCCAGTTTAGGTCAGGTTGAAGTTGCTCTTGGGCTAGTTCTTCCACAACTTCAACTTGTGCATCAACTTCATGTTCTTGTGTTGGTGCCTCTTGTATTGTGTTGACTGGTGCATCATCTTGATTGCCAATGGTGTGATTCAGAATAGTAGCTGGTACTGTTGTATTCATATAAACTTGTCTTTGTGTAGCTTCTTCTTCAAGTTCTTGTAGGCTTTCACCATTTGTATTAGGTTCATCAAAGACTACATGAATTGATTCTTCAATCACCAAAGTTCTTTTGTTGAGTACTCTGAAGGATTTGCTAGTGTCTGAGTAACCCATAAAAATTGATTAATCAGCTTTTTCATCAAAAGTATGTAGCTGATTCCTGTTCAAAACAAAACATTTAGATCCAAACATATGTAAATATGAGATATTAGGTTTTCTTTCATTCCATATTTCATATGGAGTTTTTCCATGATGTTTGTTGATGATTGATCTGTTTTGAGTATAGCATGTTGTATTTGCTGCTTCAGTCCAAAACCTCTTTGGTAAACAAGGTTCTGCAATCATTGTTCTGACTGCTTCTTTGAGTGCCCGTTTCTTCTTTTCGCTACACCATTTTGTTGTGGAGTCCCTGCTGATGAGATAGTTGATGTAGTACTCCATTCTCTTCACAATAGGTTACGATAATCTCATTTAGAAATTATGTGCCTCTATCGATCTTATCTTGATAATCTTCAGTTCCTTTTCATTTTGAATTCTTCTTAGTAAATCTGGCAGCTTTTTGAGTGTCTCTCTTTTCTTGTTAATGAATATGATCCAAGTGAATTAGGAGAAGTCATCCACCACTACTAGAGTGTACTTATTTACACTTACACTTACTGGTGTGAATGGTCCAAAAAGATCCAAATGCAACAGATGTAAAATTCTAGTTGTAGATTGATAGGGCTTTGACTTGAAAGAGCTTTTGAATTGCTTTCCTTTTTGACATGCATCACAGAGGCTTTCCTTTTTGAATGTGATCTCTGGTAGGCCTTCAACTAACTTGTTCTTTGATAGTGTGTTGATGGTCTTGAAGTTGAGATGATTCAATCTTCTATGCCAAATCCAGCTGGTTGATTGTTTATTTTTGACCAGCAAACATGTTTCTGCCTTTGATGTCTTCCAATTTACCACATACATGTTGTCTTCTCTTCCTTCTGCAAGTACAACTGTGTTGGTTTGGCTTTGGATCACCTTGTTAGAAAATCTACGCGGGAACGCAGCGGAATTCAAAAATTTATTTCCTTTGACTAGGATCGACTTCGTTTAAACAATAAACAAATAAGCTAGTAGACGGTGGTTACCTTGTTTGATCTAAAAGATCGACGCTTTGACGATCTAAGGAGAGTAGTTGTGCACGGAGCCGCCCAAGTGTTCGGCCTCTACCACTAGTCCACACGAACAACCCACCGGAATCCACCATTAGATTGCTACTAGAAAAATTCGGCTGCTAGACCGACATTTTCTCTCTCTCAAAACTCTCTCTAAGAAACTCCCTATTTTTCACAAGAACAATTAGCTCTTGGAGTTCTGATGTACAAAAGAGCTTCACACCCACTTCCTATTTATAGGGAAAGTGGCGCCCCAGATAGAGTAGAAAGGTAGAAAACATTTCCCTAATAAAATAAGGAAAATATATTTGATTGATTTATCTCATTAATATTCAATATCTTATATTAAATATTTTCTCCAAGATATATATTGACAATATCTTATATTGAATATATCTTTATCTTATTATTATAAATCTATTTTTCCAAAAATCAATTAATATCTAATATTAATATTATTGTAATCTTATTAATTAAATTGCACAACTCAAATGTATCCAATACAAAAGTGGAGTGAATATGGCGTCCTTTTTACCAATATTTTGGCATCCGGAATATTCTTTAATTAATACAATGTCATGATTAATTAATTTGCAAAATACATGTGCATCATATACACACATAAATTCGACATACACATATCAAATATATGTATATTTAATTAATCAACATAATTAATATCTTGTATTATATTTATTCATAATAAATAAATACCACCATATTAATTTACCACTATAACCTTTATAGTCTCGAGATAAACTTTCCTTATTTGGTTATCAACTATAACCACATTTTAATCCGGCAAGATGTTCATATGTGTGTGACCCGATAGGCTTCTGAATATGTTGGCCGTAGGCACAAAGTGCAAATTACGAAAAAGCCTTTCATGCCTAACGATCACGGGATAGCGTCTAGCAACTCACCGTGGCCCCCAATCATCGGAAGAGTCAAATGCAATGACTACTACCTTTCATGTGAAACAGTTACCATGTAAATAGAATCCTATCGCTGTAATAATATCCCTATGGTCTTTTGTCGAGTGTTAAACATCAACGACCGTATCATATAATCTGGATATCATGCTCTCTCGAAGTAACTCATTTACTTCCACTTTGCAAATATTCACGAGAGTAAGACATTTCTTATAAGAAGGCCCTTTCGGATATCCACCCCTACTATTAGGGTATGCGATTTCCAGACGACCAAACATGTATACTCCGCAAGCTTCAGTATCATACCCAATCACTTCCGCATGATCTCCCCATGGCTAGGGGAAACCTCAATAGTGTAAAAGCATGAAAATACACACCGTGATGCCATGTAGACTCCGGTCCTAAGGATAATTACACAATTGTCACATAGTGTGACACTTAACAGTGTAAGTGGATCAGTCTAACATACGCATTCTCTAATACACATCCACGTACAGTCCAAGTGTCTCTACACTTCGATAGACAAGATTTATCCCTGCCCTTAAAGACAGAAGACATCTAATACGTGCTATTCTGTTTATACTATCAATGCCATGTTTAATAGTACATAAGCCTAGTGACATTTAAGTATCAAACTTATTAAAGTGATTAGAGATCTCATCAAGCATAATCGTCTATCATGGTTTCTCTATCACAGTTTAATACTAAGGACGTTATCTTATAACAATTCACAATTGGTTTTTTGAAAGAACATATATATGACAACATAAAAGCCATTTAATATATATATAAAAACATAAAGAAATAGTAGAAATGATCCGACCCGGTCGGATCCGGTCCAACCCGATTGGGTTTAGGACACTATTTCAACTAACCTTGCATCCTTTCTTGTTGAGATGCACATTGTAGCCTTTGTCATAGAATTGACTGATGCTTAGAAGATTAAAATTTAGTCAATTAACATAAGCCACATTTTGAGTCTTCAAATTGTTTTGGAGCATTATGTCTTCCCTCTTAATTTTGCCTGGATTTTATTTGCCTCCAAATGTTACTTTGGGTCCATCAAAAGTCAGTCAGCCATCCCTTGTTCCATGTCATATGTCTGGAACATCCATTGTCTATGTACCAGACATCCTCAGTTTCATTAGATTCTTTAGCCATAAGGCATAGGTAAGCTTTTTCATTGTCTGAGCTGTCAGCTTCATCATCATCATCAGAATCATTTTCAGATGATTCTTCATTCTTTTCACTGCTGGTTTCAGCTTTGAGTGCCTTCTTGCTCTTTCTCTTTTCAATTGTCTTGTACTTCTTTTTATCCTCATCTTTGTCTTTTTCTTCAGGGCAATCATCCTTGAAATGACCTTTCTTCTTACAATTGAAGCATCTGTATTCATCATCCTTTTTCTTTATGTCTTTGCTTGAGCTTGACTTCTTGTTTGATGATGAACTTCCCTTGAATTGCTTCTTATTGCTAAACCTGTCAAAACGTTTGATCAGTAAAGTTACGTGTTCTTTCAGCTCCTGTGTCTCTTTGCTGCTTGTGTCAGCTGTTTTGAATTATTAGGATGCAACCAGTGCACTGGCCTTGTGTGCCTTTGTTGGTGCACTGTCTTCGCCGTTCAACTCAATTCATGAACCTTTAGTTGAGACATCAGTGTTAAAGTATCAGCGTTTTCAAGGTTTGTTGTTCCTCTAAGCACTGATGTGATGATCTTCTATCTTTAATGTAGACCTCTCAAGACTTTCTGGCACACTTCTTTCTGTGGATATGTCTGTCCAAGTTGTTGAAGTTCACTGATGATGCTTGAAAATATGTTATCCATTTGAACAATGGATTCACCAGTCTTCATTTTAAAGTTTTCAAATTTCTGTTTTGCAACAGATAGTTTGTTTTCCTTGACTACTTCGGATCCTTCATTGATCAGTGCTAATTTATCCCACATCTCATTTGCTGTTCTTTGATCCTCATGAACATATTACTGTCCAGAGTCTTCAAAATCATGTCTTTTGCAACAAAATCTAGATTTGCTCTTCTTCTGTCATTCTTGGTCCAATCTTTCTTGAGTTTGTCTATCTTATTTCTTTGATCTACTCATGTGGTTATCACAGTTGTGATCTTGATTGGGCAATCATTAATTACATCCAGCATCTCCTCATGAGTTGCTGCAAGATGAGACAACATCCTTATTTTATATTCATCAAAATTATTATCATTGAATACAGGTACCTTTGACATGAAATTTGAGGAATCCATGAGTACAAATAAGAGATATATTTAGAAAGCACCAATTTGAAAACTACTTTGAAAATATGTGATCTCCTTGTTACCAGAAATTAGATCTGAACAGGTTCTGATACTAGGAACACTGCTCCGATACTAATTGTTGGTCCCAGAGAAGGGTAAAACTATAGTCAGAAGGGGCGGGTGAATGACTATAGTGGAGTTTCAAACACTTTTCTTATATTTAAAAGCTTTTGGGCAGCGGATAAGTCCCTTCTTTAAATGTTGGTTCAAAGTAGATTATGGAATCAGATATATACTATGCAATGAAATGAAGTACGGTAAAGTAAATTGCTGAAAGTCAATAGACACAAAGGTTTATAGTGGTTCAGGGTGGTGTAATCCCATAATCCACTCTTCTCCTGTGATGAGTGGAGGAATTCACTATTGTCTTCACAGATACAATAGTTAGATTGTCCTTGACTACACAAGCTTCACAGTCTTCAAGACTATCACTCCCTAGTACAAAAGCTTCAGTGACTCAGTCTCTATCACTGCTCCTTGAGAACAAATCTTTCAGCATCTATCACAAAGGTTGCAACTCCTTCTCGATTCCTCACGATTCAATTTGCTTGATTGATGTGAATTGGATTCATAGACTTGTGATCAATCTCGATTGCTTGATGTGGAATTTGAGCTCGATTGCGAGTTGATCTCTTGATGTTTCCTTTGAGTACTGAGATAAAGGTTTTTCAAATTGTGAGTTTCTTCTTGTTTCTTATCAGATTTTTTTGTTGTTTTTCCTGACTGTCAATGCCTTCTATTTATAGCCTTGATTATCCTTGAATTGAATTTCCTTCCATTGGCTATTTAATGTGGAGAATAATCCTTGATTTAATTCTTGATTCTCCCTCAATTATATTCTCCTTCATTTCAATGATCAGATTTCTGTCTCAAACGTCTATCAGAAAATCCGTCCTTGATTGATCCTCAGTTGATTGTGCATTTAATGCTTGATCTTCATAGTATAGAATCTGAACAAGTAAAGTTTACTTGGCCGTTCCCTGAACGGTTAAGTGATCCTTCTAACTTGGATGTTTGGTTCTTCCTTCACTGCATTGTTTTCACTCAGCCGATAGTTAGTTCACTCTGCCGGTTTACTGCTTACTTTGATTTTACAAACTCCTTGTACTTCACTGATCCTTAATATGAGTGAGATCAGTGTACACCATATTTGACAATGTATTCCATCATTTGAGTTATAACTTAGACTTATCCAAGGTCATCACAGACTTCCCTGGTTATAAGTCAGACCATAATGTCTTCATGCTTCTCTCATTGGTACTTGGTGGCTTCACTCTGCAGATTTGCATTTTACTTTGCCATCCTACCAACTAGTACAATACTTGTCTGAGTCAACTTATACAACATGTCAGACTCTAAGTAAAGTCTTATACAAAGATTTCTAACTTATTTCAGGCTTGCTATAAGTGCTAGTATGGCCATCATCAAAACATAATAAAAATATTCCTAACATGTAGAAGTCTAAATTGATAAGAGGAATTTTTTGTTGTTAAACGCACGCCTCACCTCAAGAGGCATGCCTGAGTTCCTACGTGTCTAATTTTGTTGAATTTTTTACGAGTTCGTCAGAGGATGGTTACTCTGCCCAAGTCTATTTAAGCTGCAATTAAAGATGTAATTAAGTAATCAGAATCATCGATTTCATTCCTAGATTATCAATTTTATGCAAATTGTATTGATACGTTTTTCCGCTCATTTCATAGTTCAAAAGTTAGTTATATTCATCTCTTGTTCTTCATGTTTCTTAATCTTATTTTGATCAAATCCTAGTTTAAGTTTGAGTTTCAACAACAACGTTAATGATATTGAACGTTGGAAATGACACTCTACTCTCATGCGGTTTGGCATTTAAACACTTTACCTTCTTCGGGTATATTATTATATGCTTTCATATTATGGTTTAGCATATCATTTACTCCAGTGTGTTATATTAATATAAGATTTACTTTGATGTAGCACATAAAATTAGTAAAGAGTCATTTTATTATGTTTTAATTAAATAGATAATCTTTTGGGCTTTTAAGTGTAGGGTTTTAGCAAGTAGGGATTTTTAGCTTATAAATAGCCTAAGTCCCTAAGTTGTCAAATGGAATGTAATCTTGAATATTGAATCTTCTTCTCTTTTGAGAATGATATTATCTTTGAGCTTGGATTAGCTCGTATTTATCAGTTTATTGTAGATCTTCTACATTATTCGGTATCAGAGCTTAGGTTTCTCCTTTGCTCGTGGATGACTAAAATGAGCTGGAAAGATAGCCAGATTCACGACGGTGTTCGGGATTCGATGATCCTATGGGATACTCCTTCACGGCTTACTCAAAAGACTGTTTCTTTGGGGGCAGAAACTGATCAAGTTGTGATGGGGCTGAGACACCACCCTATGCTTGACTGCAACCAGGTTCAGCGAGTTGTTCCTTGTGTATCTACGATTGACGTCGGCGATGTGTTTCACTACCAGAATTGCAATTTTGGAGAAGAGAACAAGCATTTTTTCAGATCGATTTTACCCACATACGATGGCTCTCCATTTGTTGTAGATCTTTGGGAGTGAGTTGATGCACTTGATGATTACTTTGAGGAGAAGCAACCACTGGATGAATTAAAATGCAAAATAGCGTCGTACACCCTTGTTGAAGAAGCTCATAGTTCGTGGCAACAGCTGCAAAGGGAACGAATTCATATAGGGAAAGCAAAGGTGTCTTCATGGCCTAGAATAAAGCGTCTCTTGGGAAGAAGATTTTCATCCTCCAATAGTTTGATGAAATCCCGGTCCTCTGTTTTTGACTACAACCTTGGCACCGAAGGTATGCGTAGCTACCGTGATGAGCTATACTATACCACAAAAATCAAAGGGATTGCAGCAAAAACAACAGGTGAGACCCATGTCAAGCAGATCGAAAATAGAAAAGAAGTAAGAGTGAAGCAAGAATTTACGCCCATCAACTGTTTGACAGAAGTTCCCATTGAGTCACACAGCAGCAAAAATGGACCAATTCAGGGAGATTTAATTGAGCACAAATTCAAAGTTGGGCATCATTTAAAGGAGAAGTTGTAGTTGAAATCATTTGAGGATTGGAGCACTCCCGCACTCAATCGTACTACAAAATCATACTACTGCTAATCATATCGAAAGTGCTGAAAAGTGTGATGAATAAAAGCCACTTCAAAAGGAGATTGAACTTATGCCTGGTGCATAAGAGGATGATCTCAATGAGTTCGACTTTCTCGATGTCACTCATATAAACAATGTTGGAATGTTTCTCAATTCATCACAACCCAAGTCTATAAACAAAGGAACAACAAGACACCCTCAACCAGAAAATAAACTTCGAGGTATTGAACTTCCTGACTTGGTTGATGGCTTGAAAAATGGAAGGGGAGCTGCAAAGGGCATTTGTGATGCAGATGCTTGAGCTGCAGGAATGAATTTATCAACAACTTATTGGTGCTACATGGATGTTGTATATGTGTCAGGTGATCATTTTGAATCTTGCATCCCAATGTATTATCCTTCTTGATAAGGCACTGTCGTTTATGTTTGATCCCGGAGGCAGTTGGCAACAAGACCTGAATGCAAGTGTTGGCCAAGGGCAGTCATGAGTGCTGATTATAATGGAGCAGCACCAATGGGATATGCTTGAGACGAAAATGGAGAGTTTTTCTTTGAAATTAATCTTTAAGCACACCTATTGGTCATATGTTGCGATACCAATGAGCCGATTTGTTACTACAAGTGTGGATGCATACCTCACACCATTTCTTAAAAGGATTAGTGGTCGAATCCTCACTGATTGCTCTTTTGGTTACCAAGTCAATGTGGGAACCTCATGGCTGCATGCTATTTTTAATGAGAATTATTTGGCTAATCTTTTATGTCGTTTGGGACCTCCACTACATTGGACTAGTGAAAGAAACTTGTTACTCGATGATCAAGATTTGGAAAGTTTTACACTCTTTAGTATAGATAGGCATCAAGCCCCCCAACAGATTGTTATTGAGAGTTGGAGAGGTGAGCATGCTGATAGCATATATGTACTACTGCAGAACGTGCTGGTTGTATTGGATTGGCATCTAGAATTGAGACATGTAGGCTTGTACGTGTAGTTTTGCAATCGTGCTTATGCCAAATGAAGAGATGGTTCACGTCAATTACAGATTTGATATCTTTGAGGAGTTGGGATCCGGATAAAGTCGTTATTAGTGGCCTCTATACTAAAGTTATTGATTTCGTAAGATAGGTGGGAAGAATCTTTTTCAGGGTTGGACAGACAATTTCGAAGGAGATGGTGCTTTGCCTTGCAATCTGTTTTCAAGAGAACATACCTTTGATCTCTAAACCACATTATTATATACATGGGATCAAAAATAAGCTTGGTGATTCAGACGTAGACAAGGAATTCATCGCAGAGGGATCATTCGGGTTTTGGGAGTCAAATATTGTTCTAATTCAGGGAGATGTTTTTCTATCCCTTGGGAAGCAAATAACTTTGGAGCTTCAAACTGGAAAGAGTTCCAACTGTCTTGATTCTTATCTCAACCAAGATCCGAGAGCTAACCTTCTTTTAAAGAAGCAAGTTGTTGGAGCTACAACAATTCCCACCATAATTCAATCCAAATGTGTTGTTGACTTAAAGGATCCATACTCAGTTGCTATTAGGTCCACGCAGTAATTAGTGCCGACATCGGACTTGCATTTTTTAATTGTTGTCACCATAGTAAACAAAAAGAGTTGGATGAGGTACAGTCTGTCTAGCCATGTTGTTGCACCAAATTTTTCAATGAAAGGAATAGTTGTTGTAGGAGAGTGTTATATCCTCATATTCAACGGACATTGGGGCTACAACGCCAATCTAACTCGTGGACAAGTTATTCTATAGGAAGGTGGGAATGATGAGAACAAAACTAATTGTGAAAAGAAGTTCATCATGGTGCAGATGAGTGTTCTTATATTTGGTTCATGTGTGAATGTTTTGTGCAAGAATGGACAACCGAGAGAGTCTTCGAAGTTGTTCTACAAGGTGGTGAATGGGCTTGACCCGCCGATTGATCTTGGTAGTACTAGTGAGACCTCAATGTGGATCCCTATGAGCTCGCTCGTGGACGAGCTTTTTTTGCGTAGGGGGATGGAGATGATGTAGCATATCAAAATAGTAAAGAGTCATTTTATTATGTTTTAATTAAGTAGATAATCTTTTCGGCTTTTAAGTGTAGGGTTTTAGCTAGTTGGGCTTTTTAGCTTATAAATAGCCTAAGTCCCTAAGTTGTCAAATGGAATGTAATCTTGAATATTGAATCTTCTTCTCTTTTGAGAATGATATTACCTTTGAGCTTGGATTAGCTCGTATTTATCAATTTATTGTAGATCTTCTACGTCATACTTCCATCTGGTTTAACATATATAACCTTACCCCCTATTATAATATATGTTTTTCCCTTGTTATTAAACACTTTGAGCAAAACCATATGGGGTAAAGCATATATTAATATATCATAGAGGAGTAAAGATTTTAGGGGAAATGAGGGAGAAGGACAACAACTTTTCATCAGTTAAGGAGATTGACAATTTTTTGAAACTATTGCATAAATGACAAACTATTTTTTTATTTATCTGTCGCATTTTTTTCAAAAATAAACCCAACACTTTTTCTCTCCTCCATCATTTTTAAACACTCATATATCTCAATCTAGAACTCCAAATTTGAAAAACATTTCACCAAATTTTTTTTTTAATGCTCTTTATTTTGAGACCGCATACAACATATTTCGACGTGATTTCAGAAAATCCGCTGTCGAAATTCACTAGTGTTCGAAATTCACTGTCGATATCCAATGATTTTCGGGATTCACCGCGGAGATTCACTGAGAGAATTTCGAATGTGAATCTAACGAAAAAAACGATGTAATTATATCGTACCAAGTCTCAAAACGAAGAGCATCAAAAAATAAAGATTCAGTGAAATTTTTATCACGTTTGGATCTCTAAATAAAATGATTAGAGTGTTTGAAAACGAGGGAGGAAAAAAAAAAACTCCTAGCACAGGCGCGCGAATTTTTTATTTTTTTTTCTTTTATGCTATAAAAAATATAGAAATTGTTCTTCTCCCTATAAAAAATATGTGGATGTCGTGTTACTTAAATTATTTCAAATTGTGTCATTATCCCTAATTCTCCTAAGATTTTATATGATAAACCACAATGGGTAAAGCGTATATTAATATACCATACCACACGGAGGTAAAGTGTATATATTGAAACCACAGGGGGTAAAGTGTCATTTTCCCATGTTTCTTTTTGTCATTTTATTGTTAAGGAAATGTATAAACTCTTATACATAATAAGCGTATTTATGGCAACTCCCACAATTAATTAGGAACCGAAAGAATATTTATTAATTAAGCACCATAGTTACTACTACATCCGTCCCACAAAAATTGTTCGTTTAAAAACCAGTATATCATTTAATGGTTTTTTTTTCAAACATACCTCAATATCTAATATGGAATTTATTCAACCTTTATTTTTTGGAACTCGGTTAAGTATAATGGCACTATCTCGAAACGGGTAAGGGATACTTCGCATGGCTTGCGTCACACCTTTATCATATAAAGTGTTGTTTCCATTTTGGGAACACAATCTAATTGCGTATCCCAAAGATGGTATCCTTCAAGAGAGAATCTGATTCTATTTCAGACGTCTTCTGAAAGACCCTACAGGTATTAATTACTTCAATCCAATTGGAGATTAATTCCTAAGTAGCTCATCAATCTCAATTCGTACTAGCTCGAACCTTTTGGGCTTTCCGAATTATGCTCTTCACTGTGTACATTCAACTATTTCTGTTGGTCCCTTGGAAAGGCTAACACAAGTTTAGAGGGGGGGTGAATAAACTTGTCACCAAAAACTGGATTTAAAACAAATTAAGGTTCAATTAAAACTTGTGTGGAGTTAAGCTAACTCAACTGAGTATAAGTCAATACTGACTTATCCTTAGTCTAGTTAACTGGCAACGGATAAATTTAGCCTTTATCAAATATAGGTTATCAATTAACTTGTTGACTAGATAATTATAACTGCAATGAAGTAAATAAATGCGTAAAGTAAATAAACAAGAATTATAGAGGTTCCAAGTGGTGTAATCCTGTACGTCCTCTCTTCCCCTGTGATGCGGAGGAAAATTCCACTAGAACTTCTTTGAGATGGCCTGGTTACAAAAAGTTCTAAACTGATAGTCCTTGACTAATCCCTAGCTTCACTATCTAAACACTTGTAGAACAGGTAGAATTGCTGCTCTTCAATTGTTTGAAACACTGGTCATTGAAGGGTTGAATTGCCTCTTCACCAGCTCATCACAAACAGTCTTCCTGACTGCACTCAACTTTTCTTCACACTTCTAGCTGTTTCACAGTCTAAACCTTTGATGGAATCAAGGTTGAGACTTGAATCAATAACTATGATTCAATTGTAATTTGAGCTTTTCTTCTAGATGTATAAGTTATGCACAGCTCTGGATTTCTTCAAATGAGTGAACTTGATCTTTCTGTGGATGCTAATAAACACTTGAAGAAATTTCTGGATTTTGCAAATAAGTATTTAGCAGGAGTTCTTCAGATTTGTCTTTTCCCCCTTAGATTTTAATCTTTGTGACTAAATTGATTCTAAGAAATCCTCTCCTGCCTCCCTTCCTTCTTGTTATAGAGTCAATCTATTTATAGGGATTTATCTAACGTTCATCCTGCTTGAATCCAAATTGTATCAACGTTTATCTTGTAACGGCTATATTTTCTAACCGTTCTGCTCTGTCAGTATTTCATCCAATAGAATCCCTTTCTTTATAACGTTCGACTGTACTATCAGTTTAATGGATAACTGACATATAAGACTGAGTTTCTTAATTAGTTTTATACTGTGTTTATCAGTTGTCAGTTTCTTGACTGATTTGGAGCGTTAACTGGGATTTTACTCTTCTTCAAATATCGATTTCAGTTTTAAATCGATTATAATTGACTTAATCAGAGTACACCATATAGAATTATCTTCTAAGAATTAATTGTCCTTATGATTCTTAGCTTCCCATACAAGATCCATAAAGTCAGTTCAGGTCATCACAATCTTGCCTGAAGTCTAACTTTATAGTCTCGACTTGTAATCTTCATAATCGAGTTTGAACCTCGCTTCTTACGTCTTCAATAGCGAGTCTCAGAACCTCTGTTTCTTCAATCTTCTAGATATGCCAACCGAGTTTGTGTCCCTCAGCGAGCTTATCTTCTTGATTTCATATTGGTGTATCTTAAGTCAGTTTGACTAAATTCTCGCCCACGTTAACTCGGTTTTCTTGTTATGTCAGTTTTCTTGTTATCTCAGTTCACAGCCTAGAAATATTACAATGCTTGTCTGATTTAACTTATACAAACGTCAGACTCTATTAAATCCTATACATTGATATCTAGACATCTTTTTGCTTTGCACTATAACAGCTAGTTATGACACTTCATCAATGGAGTTTAGAACAATGACTAAATAAGTGATGAATCATCATCAAAACATAAATTTTATTTCCAACAATTTCCCCATTTTTGACGATGTCAATACCCTCCTTAATAGCAATGCAAAAAGATAAAACAAGATACAGTAAATAACATAGTGAACTGAGAAACTGAAAATTTATTGATAACAGAGTTACATAGTAAGGTAATAAATACAACAAAATAAAAAGAGCTAGAGAGGCAGCTTCTTTTTACTTAACAGATAAACTCAATCGATTGTCATAACCTTCAGCAACAATCCTCATGGCATCATTTGTAGTTGTGCTTTCGATTCCATGAATGCTTGCCCAAATGTTCCATGATTCCGATAAATTGTGCTTACCGAAGAATTTGCCTTTGAAAAGAATAGCGAAAGTAAAAACAGATGTTCTCAGCCTTTCGGTGGTGGCTGTTTTCAGTAGACTCTAAACAAATTCAGGCTCAGCCTTTTCAATCTTATCTGACTATTTATCTAGAGTACCATTCTTTTCCCATTTCTTGAGTTTGTTCCAGTAATGCACAAGAATCTTCTGCATATGTAGGAATGTTTCTAAAGATTCTTCTCTTGATTCTCCTTCTCTAGCAGGTAGATTTTTGAATAAACTGTAGAGACGAGAATCCAAACCAATCCTTTTATCAGTTGGTTCTGAGTATTTGGCAATTAACTCCATTTCCTCATCAGTAAATTCTCCTCTAGCTTTCTTCAGTTCAGTCAGTTTATCATCAACATTCACAAGGACTTGTGGCATCTCAGTTGCATGGACTTTTAAGATGTCCAAACTTTCCCCCTTATTGACATCATCTTTATTGATCAGACTTGTGATGTAACTGTTCAAATTTTGCTGAGTTGATGCCAAAATGGTTTGAGCTACAACTGAGCCCTTCATACCTTGCTCCATTAGAATCATTCTGTCCACCAGATTATTGAGAATGCTTTCCCATCTGTCTTGAGTTTCATCTCTTCTTGCATCGTTTTCAATGGTTGTCTTTCGAAGCTCGATCAAGGTGTTTTGACAGTTATCAGTGACGATATCCATCTTCTTTTCAAGTTTGCTTCTTTCATCTTTGCTAGCCTCTAAGGACTTTAGAACTTTTCCAAATAAGCTGTTATCGTCCTTTTGAATTCTGATTATCTCATTATGATAAAATTTAATGAGATCAACCTGAGTAGGTGCATCTTTTGAGCTTCCTGCTTGTTGTACATTGTCTTTGCTTATCTCAGCCTCAGTTGATTTAGTTTGCTTCAGTGGTGAGATAACAACTTGCTTCAGTTTTTCTTTGTATTCTACCGACCTTCTTCTTTCTTCAGGTTGTCTCCTAATTTCTTCTAGACTTGACTGATCAATATTTCTTACAGGTGATAATTGAACATTAAATTCTTCATCTGATTCTTCTCCAGCCATGTTTGCCACTGTTCTTGCTATTTCTAGCATAGACTTGTCAGTAGGAGATTGATAACCTCCTTCTTCTTCTTGTTGTGCATCAGACACATTTTTAGAACTGGAACTTTCACTTGTTTCTTCATAACTACTAGAATCATCATCAGTGTTCTGATCAGTTTCCGTCTTCTTTTCTTGTAAAGAGGCAAGAATCCATTTTTGCAAATTGGCATCTTCCTGAGAATCATGATCATCATCACCCTTTTTGGAATTTCCACCAGTTGTGGCTTCCTTCCTATAACTATTTCTGATCAGTGCATATCCTTGGTTTAAGAATTCATCGGTATTGATTATCTCTGATAGATTTGTAATTTTGTAAAGATCAAATACCCATCTTTCAATAACTTCCATTTTTGCTAGTTGATTCCTTTGATTGGCAATGGAACCGAATTTGTGTTCGATATTTGCATAATCAGTCATAATCAGCTGACATTAATTCTCCATGATCAATTGAGGACTTAGATTTAGTGACAATCTCCTCCGATTCTCTTGTGACCTCCTGGTTACCTTCTAGAACAACATCTTCAATTTGCATAGGTCGATTTCTGGTTCCTCCTTCAGCAGTGATTGGGATGACTGATGTATCTTTTTCAATGACTGAAACTGAGATTATCGGCTAAGTTTCCACATTCTTGTCACTAACAAGTTCTTCAGCAATTTGTTCTCCAACAGGTTCAGTAACTAGAACTTCTTTTATCAATGACTCAGTGAGTCCTTCTTCATGGACCAGCTCGTCCAAGTGAATGATTTTAGTCGATCTTGACTCTACTTCAGCTCCTTTGTCTTCAGAGTGAGAAGCCGAAAACCCTTTGACTGATTCTTCAAATTATATTCTGGAAGCAGATTTTTGCGGTGTAGATCTAGATTTTGAAAGTAACAAAAGCATGTCCAAAGTTGCTTTGTCAATCAGTCTTTCTTCACTGTCAGATTCTTTATCAACAAGCTCATCTCTCAGGGTCTGTTCCCCCAGAGTCTCAGCTTCCTTTTGTAAGTCAGTTTCAACATTCTGTTCTCTGTTGACAACTTCAGTTTCCTTTGTCATTTCAATTTCTTGTGTATGTGTAACTGGCTCTTTAATAGGTAAAGCCTCAGTTACTGATGTTGGAGCAGATTCAGTAAGGATAACTTTAGTTCTTTCTATCTGTGCTGATCCTTCAGCAACTGAAGTATCAATTGTTGGTGAGACAAGAACAGATTTGTCTCTCTCTGAATCTTCCAATTGTTTCCTTCTTTTCCTTAATTCTTCAACCTGTTCCAAGGCTTCATCTTCAGTTACTACTTTCTTCATCTTTCTGCTTTTCTTCTTTTTAGGTTCACTCACAGAATCTTCATCTTTTATTTTTCCAGGTTTTTCTTCTTTAATAGCAATCTTCCCATCAGCAATTGATGTTTCTTTCCTCTTTGCGGTTCCAAAATGGTCGAGTATTCTTTGGACCACTAGTGCAAGAGTCTTTTTGTGATAAAATCGACCTTTTTTTACATCGGTCTTCTTTTTCGGTGTGTCGATTGATTGTTCCACTAATTGATCAAATAGATATCTTTGCCAATTGAAACTTTCTCCAAACCAAATCACATAAAGTAAATCCAATTTTGCACCAGAGAGGTTGCTAAAATTTCCTGCATTTCCTATTATGCAATTTGCTAACATCTTAGTAAGAAAATTGAATTCTGGTTTGAGTAAGCTTGTACTCCCGGTCTGTGAAACTGTGGATTCTGCATCAATTGCTATATCTTTCCATAGTTTCTCCTTCCGTTCTTTGGTCAACTTGATGGCTGCTGTACCTCCAGATTTATCAAACCCAAAGATCTCTATAATTTGGTCTTCAGTAACTTTGATCTGCTTACCATTGACAGTAATGGTAAAAGTGTGTGTGCCTTCTCCTTCAAGAGTTGTACTTCCAAATTCATAGAAGTCTCCAATGCTTTCCAGACATACATTTTTTAGATCGATGTTGAATACAACATCCAATCCCTTGACTTTCTGGTTTTCTTGTTATCTCAGTTCACAGCCTAGAAATATTACAGTGCTTGTTTGATTTAACTTATACAAATATCAGACTCTATTAAATCCTATACATTGATATCTAGACATCTTTTTGCTTTGCACTATAACAGCTAGTTATGACACTTCATCAATGGGGTTTAGAACAATGACTAAATAAGTGATGAATCATCATCAAAACATAAATTTTATTTCCAACAATTTCTAAAAATAGTCGTAGAGACTAATAAACAATTATTTGTGGCATTAATTGTCACAAGCCCACAATCATCGGTATGTTTAGGCTTTGGACAACTTTCTAGATTTTATAACCTTTTCATAAAAGGGTATTTTAGTCATCTTTAGATAAGATACGTATTACCCACATGATTCATAAGCACATGGTTCATACGTTATCAAAATGATATCTGATCACACGATTCCCCTCCATAGAGACTATGTCTAGAACGACCACCAAATATTAAGGATAACAGCCATATAAATATTTAGTTGAGATTTCATCACATATATCAACTATATAGTGACAACAATCTAGTATGTTAGATTCAGTGACCTTTCAACTTTATCGGAATAACATTTATTCTTTACAATTGAATATGTCTACTAAATCAAGAAACTGAAAACATGTTCTTCATGAGAACCGGAACATAATAACATTTATTTATTTATTTAGTTCCCTTATCAGTTCACAACATTTGCTTCACCATCCATATCGTCATTTAATCTTTCTAATTTAATCACACTCGTAAGATATCATATATCTTAGAGTCGACTTTGAACTCAGATAGATTTATCTCAACTCGCTTGCCTAGAATAGAAACTTCAATAAGTTCTCTATTTAAGTATATGCCCTAACTTTCCTTTTTAAACTTTTAAGCAATTGAAAAATGTTTCTTATTGTAGTCTTCATAAGACTTAAGAAAGATCACAAGATCCATGTCTTTAATTTCCTTTCATAAAGAAACTCTAAAGTTTATTAAATAGTTTATTTAACTTTTTGAATCGTATTCAAAACATTGACTATGTAATTAAACTTTAAGCAATGATAGAATTAAGTTGATACTTAAATATTACACTTTTGAAAACAACCTCTCCAAAATTAGATGTGGTCATTCATATTCAACGTTTGAATTAATTGTCATCGTATGACTGAATTATCATCTTTGATCGTATCCAATACATGATTAACTCGTTGAAACTTATTTCAAGTGATTTAATCATATCACGAGCTTCCGCTTTTCATTAATAATTAAAGTCTTAGAGCACTGCATCAAATATGTAGTCTCATTGTCTCTAACTACTACAACGAGGTTGCTCGCGTCATTGCTTATTTTAAAAGGATTAAAATTTACTTAACCATTCTTGAGAACGTTTCTCAAACAGTCATAATTTGGTTTTACTAATCGAGAAAAACATAAATATAAAAGTTCGCTAAAAACTACAACATTAAATAAAGATAAAAGAGTGTTGTTGTTTATACATGCAAAATCAAAGATGGCCTTTGGTTTCTTTGGTTTATGATTTTGCTCTCACTAGTCAACTACTCCCAATTGACTTTCAAGATTTTTTCAAATTTCTTTAGTGGATGGAATCCTATCTAGTTGACTCGATCCCCAACAGAGGCCGATCGACCGGGTCAATTTCGAAGGGTAGGTACTTCTTACCAATCACGTCCGACGCGACTTCCAGTGGTTTGACTAATTAACTCTTTGACAATTCACATCGTCTATGTGATGGTCAACCTTATGTCTCTAAAATCAGACGGTCCTGACGTGGGCCAATCACCGCAAGATTCTTAGTCGAGTCGTAACCCAAGTATTCATGAGATCTCATAACAATCATATCTCGATAATGACGATATACCCGAGGTAGGTCAACTCCAGACGTGGGCCGATCAGTTGGATCTGAACAAGGGCTCTTCACCGTCACTATAATATTGGGAGACATGTTATAACTCGATTTTTGTTGTCGGAGTAAATTTAAATTAATTCGCTTAATTAATTTTGAATTAATTCTCTTAATTAATTTATTTATGGTCTCATTATGCATATCTATCTCTATAGACATACATCATACACATTCATCTAGATCGTGCCTAGTTATGCATCTATGTATCATATAAAATAAATACAAGCACAAAATAAATAAATGCGTAAAGTAACCGGTATGATCATGGATTTTTCCTAGGTGCGGTTTCGAATACAAACTGACGAAACCGCAGGTCACAATCTAAGGGTAGCTGCAACCGCCAATAGGATCTTTATCCGCCATCTCTAATGGGATCTTTATCTTCTTTCTTTGGCCTCCATCTTCTGCTCCATTCTTGTTACATTGAATTCTATCTTATAAAATAAATACACCCGCCGCACATGGGGGGAGCTAACGGGAATGGGATAAATGCAGAAAATAAACTAGGTTACGTTCTTCATAACGGTCTAGGACAATTTTTAAACCAACAGAAAAATTAAATCATTCACATCTATCATATCGGTCGATTCCATGATCAATCGGTGTCCATATAATCATATTATATCTACTATATCTAATCCATACAATAAAATCTTATGAAAAGATAAAATTAAAATTTAACTACTTCCGTCTTAATTAATCAATTAATGTTTAATCTATTAAATAATTTTATCCAATCAATTAACTAATTAACATTTAATTAATTAATGATTTCAATCGAAATAACGGTTAATTTTAAACGATTTTAATTTCAATTTTAATTAATTAGAACTATTCTAAAATAAATCAAAAATTAAATCTCTTTTGTTTCTTTCCTTTTGATTCCTAATCAAAAAGATGCATTTGGTTTCCTAAACCAAAAGGCATCTCCCTTGTCCCTTTCCAAAATCAAAAATTTGAAAAGGGCCTAGGCCTAGGCCCTTTCCAAAATCAAATATTTTGAAAAACGGCCTAGGCCTATTCCAAACAAAATTTGGAAAGTCCAATATTATGGTTGATATGCCTGGCCACTTTTCAAAATCAAAATTTTGAAAGTAGCCTAGGCATAGGCTTTTTCCAAATCAAATATTTGGAAAGGGTCTAGGCCTATTCCAAACCAAGTTTGGAAAGACCATTATTATTTTTATGTCATGTGGCATCTCAATGGCCCAAACTATTTGAACTATTAGTTAGCCACATAACACAACTAAACAAAGAAGGAATTATCAATCACAAAACAAAATTTGGAGATCCGCTAGCATTGACCGGTCAACCGACGTCGGCAGCAGGTTGCCCTGCCGCCGCCGCCGCTGCCGCCGCCAGTCAGCCGAGCACCACCCGATCCCTTCTTTTTTGTTTTCGTGTATCGTTTTGCGAATCAAAAATCTTTCATCATTTAATTACGTGATTTAAACGATAAAATTAACTACGCATAATAACATGTTTATTGCTTAAGCTCGAACCTCGCTCTTATACCACTATTAGGAAATCTATGCGGGAACGCAGCGGAATTCAAAATTTTGATTTCTTTTTACCCAAGATCGACTTCATTTAAGCAACAAGCATAAAAGAAGTAGACAAAAGAATACCTTGGTTGATCCAATTGGATCGACGCTTTGTCTACGGTTGTAGTTTCTGCACGAAGCCACCCAAGCGTTCGGCCTCTACCGGTGATCCACACGAACACCTCACCGAAATCCCATCATGGATTGCTAACAGAAAAACTCGGCTGCTAAACCGACTTTTTCTCCCTCTAGGAAGCTCTCTATTCCTCACAAGAACTATTAGCTCTTGAAACTGTGATGTACAAAAGAGCTTGGCACCCCCTTGTTTATATAGGGAATGGTACGCCCCTCTCAATTCCCAATCTGATTGGGATTAGCTTCCTAATAGATTGAGGAGAAAAAAATATTTTCCTAATAAAATAAGGAAAATATAATTGATTGATTTATCTCATTAATATTTAATATCTTATATTAAATATATTCCAATATACATATTGACAATATCTTATATTGAATATATCTTTATCTTATTACCATAAATCTATTTTTCCAAAATCAATTAATTTCTAATATTAATATTATGGTAATCTCATTAATTAAATTGCACAATTCAAATGTATCCATTACATTTAAAAGTGGCGTCCCCTTTCCCAACTAATTTTGGGAATTGAGATTTTCTTTAATTAATATAATACTATGATTAATTAATTCACAAAATACATGTATATCATATATATATTTATTTTGAAATTATATGTATCAATATACATATTTAATTAATCATCATAATTAATATCTTGTTTTAATTTATTCATAATAAATAAATACCACCATATTAATTTACTACTATAACCTTTATAGTCGTGAGATAAACTTTCCTTATTTGGTTATCACTATAACCGCATTTTAATCCGACTCGATGTTCATATTGTTGGAAAGGTGTCCTAAACCCAATCGGGTTGGACGGATCCGACCGGGTCGGGTCATTTACAGTCTATTTAGTTCATGTAATATCTTTATTATGATTAATAAAAGCACTTATGTTATTATGTATTGTTTAATCTTCATATTATTTGTTGTATATATATAGTAACGTCCCTAGTATCAAACTGTGACAGAGAAACCATGATAGTGATTAGGGTTGATGAGATCTCTAATCACTATAACAAGTTTGGTACTTAAATGTCTCTAGTCTTATGTATTGTCAAATAGGACATTGATAGTATAATCAGACTAGCACGTATTTGATGTCTTCTATCTTTTAGAAGATATGGATAGATCTTGTCTATCGAAGTGTAGAGACACTTGGACTGTACGTGGACGTGTATTAGAGAATGCGTACGTTAGACTGACCCACTTACATTAAGTGTCACACTATGTGGCGGTTGTGTAATTATCCTTTTGACCGGAGTCTTCATGGCATCACGGTGTGGATTGTCATGCTTTGACACTATTGAGGTTTCCCCTGGCCACGGGGCGATCATGCGGTAGTGATTGGGTATGATATTGAAGCATGCGGAGTATACATGATTGGTCATCCGGGAATCGCGTATCTTATGATTGGGATCGAATATCTGAAATGGCCTTGTTATAAGGAATGTCTAGTTCTCGAGAATCTTTGCAAAGTGGGAGTAAATGTGTTATCTTGAGAGAGCATGATATCCATATTATAAGATATGATCGTTAATGTATTGACACTCAAGATACGATCGTATGGATATTATTATAACGATAGGATTGTAAGTTACACGGTAACTGCTTCACATGAAAGGTAGTAGTCATTGCTTTTGACTCTTCCGATGATTGGGGGTCACGGTGTATTGCTAGACGCTATCCCGTGATCGTTCGGCATGAACGTCATTTTAGTAAATTGCGCTTTGTGTGTACGGCCAACATATTCGGAAGCCTATCGGGTCACACACATATGAACATCAAGTCGGATTAAAATGCGGTTATAGTTGATAACCAAATAAGGAAAGTTTATCTCTGGACTATAAAGGTTATAGTGGTAAATTAATATGGCGGTATACACTACAAGAAAATCAAGTTTTAATGAGAGGAATTCCTCTCATTATATGTCGATTTCCGGTCATTAAAAGCTTTTAATGAGGGGAATTTTACCCTCAACGCCCTTCATTGTTGCTTCTCTATGTAAAACTAAACAACGACAGTAATGGTTCCATCATTACAATATATTTCATGATAGAAGTTGTACTCTCATTAAAACTTTTTAACAATAGGAATTTCCCTCACCATTCTATCATTTTCCCCTCACAAAAATATTATTTAATGATGACTTATACCCTCATTATAAGTTCATTCGTCCATCACTAAATCATGATTTAATGGAAATATTTTCCCTCATTATAAGTTCATTTTCCCCTCATTATATACATTTTATTGTTGAAATTTACCGTCATTCCTAATAGGGAGCCCCTCATTAATAAAGTCCAGTCATCATTGTTGTTGAAATACATCCAATGAGAGGACTTTACCATCGTCAAACTTCTTACAAATAATAAGAATTCTTGTCGAAAAAATGCTATATTGACAACACAGACTGAACAAATTTAAACAAAAACTTGTTTCAACAGGAATGTATCACATGCATTTAATTGATACCAACAAGTGGTTTATTGATAGAAATTAAATCCACAAGATGCTGAGAGTTTTACAATTTCTGTTGCCATAAAAAGTAGTACACTACAAATCACCACGAGTACAAATGATAATCTGGAAGCAAGCAAACAAAACATAGATAAAACAAGGTTCAAAACAATGAAATCGTATCTCAAGACTTCCTAACTTCCAACCTCTGCTAAGAAGAGTATCACTGCTAGCACGATCCAAGTGCAATTGAAGAAACTGTAATAAAGCAAGTTTAATTACTATATCAGATCGAAGAAAGACCAAAACATACAAGACAAAAAATTCGTATATATGGTATACACACATGCTCATTCTAACAAAATTCTACAAGGAATCACTTTCTAAGACACCAAGAAGACAATAGTTTCTAGAGCTTATATTACCTGTTTTACTTTTGCAAAAAATTTGGTAGAACGTTCAGGCCATATCTTCTTTTCTTCTTCTGTAGAAATTGGTTCTCGACCAAAGAATTCAGTAGAACATTGTAAGCTTCCAGAAATATGATCTGTCATAATGTGAGGTAACATAGTAAGTTGATTAGAACATTAAGAATCTCAACTTAACTCCAAGCATACAAGAGAGATAAGCATGCAGACTTGGTATTCTGACAGAAACATAACATTGCATAGGAAAAAACCAAAGTCCATAAACAGACATAAGTGTATATCATACTTTGAACATATAAAACTCGTAAGACCAGTTTAGCAGACCTGGACATATTTCATCTTTGATGCAATTCTAAACATACTTATAATACAAACAGGTAGACTGAAACTAATGTAAGCAAGATTCAACATCAAGCAGGTATTATGGACAAGAAACAGGCAGTCTGACTTAGTGCTTGGTGTATAAACTCTAGCAGACATATTGAAAAATCTGTTAAGCTAATACAACTTATGAGCCTTGCAGCATATGAGCTTTAAAAACATACCTGCTTAAACATAGTGTTGGTTCTTGATCATTGGAGTCCAATCAAAAATTACTTTGACATACCCCAACTAAACCAAAACACCTTGAACTAACAAGGTTTTCCAAAGTCAAGATGTCAACAACAAGACAAAATAGGATATGACTTGATCATAATCAGGACATAACTTCAAAATTACCATCATAAGTTCCAACATTCATGATTCTACATGAGATGTAGACTGAAAAATCAGTAATTAATAAAAGCTAAGCCATACATCAAGTAATGAAACTTAAATCTACAGTCTGGTAAAAAAGATCGAATCAGACGAAGATATACAAGGATATAGGGAAAACCTATTTCAGCAACATAATGTAATGCGGTATAGCCCCAAAGGTTTGCACATCCAATCGCCGCAGTGCCATTTTCAATGAGGTAAACAGCAGTTGGATGCTTATGTGACAGAATCTCCATAAGCAAAGGAGTATTACATGGATAAAGTTAGGTTTTCAAGGACAAACCAGCTGTCAAGCATTTTGAAGATTTCCCCATGAATATCACTACAGCAAACCAAAAGACCATTAAGATAGCTGAATAATTGAGCAATGCAATCACTATAGTGAATAATAATAACAAAAACAAAACATAAAAGGTATAAAATGGAATTTCAACTAATAAATCAAGCGGCGCAAATCAAACATTAAGGAAGGAAAAGGAACACAGGAAATGCATCAACATTTCAGTAGAGTTTCTACTGTTGCATACTGACGGAGGAGTGTACATTCACAAAAGTTCCTAAAAAAGTCAGAGCTCAGTTCTGAATTACCTTTTCTTTCCCTCGATTCAACATTGAATTTCAACTTCTCAACCATAAACCTGTATACATGTACATTCCCAGCCTCAGCGGGCAAGTGCAGTGCGTTTCCACCTTTCCCGTCCGATACCATCTCATAACCCTTCGTTAACCCCCCTCCCCCCGCCATTTCCAACCTCCGATGCTAACCCTGGTATCGTGTCAAACTGGCAAATGTCATTAAAACATAGAAACCAAGCCAAGAAAAACAAGTAGAAAGAAAAAAGGGGAAAAAGGAATTATAAGCCCACACTTGAGTAGAGACAGGAAATACATTTATTCCTTCTTATTTAAATGCACCAAAAAGATATAATGGAAATCCAAACGGACTGTTATTCTGTCCGGATGTAACAATAATATAATGATAACCCAAAAATGGGAAATATGGCCTGTAATTATCACAAAGAAGATTGGCCGCATTACATGATCACAAATTCTTTTCACAAGTCGTACCTAAATGTCACCGTTTTTCCTTTCTTGTATTAGTTCATGTATGACAGTTCCAATCATAAACACACAATATAGCACATGGTTAGTTCTACCCAGTCCTCCCATATTACATCAATTATCCTAAACAACAAAAAATCAACTAAGTTAAATGATCCTAGTGTCAAGTAACCCTGTAGATTAAAATTCCACCCCTTTCCAACTCCTGGTGACGCAAAACTTTCAAAAAAAATGAAAACATAGAATTTTAGCTTATCCAATTAGGGAACCAATAAGTGCCATGACAAATTTTATAAGTCAAAATAAGTATACATTAACATTAGGAAAGATTTTGACACGTTCATAGGACACTAATAGAAGACAAAGCCATCATACAGATGAACATCCCTCAATCCAAGATTTCAGTTCATGTAAACTCAAGCTCTGATTTTGGCAAACAGAGCAAGAAGAGTAAAAGTGCAAGACAAGTAAAAGTTTCACACATGTAACCTGTGATCTCCACCAACAATGCGCTTACTTAAGATCCGTTCCTCGTCGTCTAGATATTCCAATCATTCCTCGCTAGTGGAAGCTGGAAGTCCTGACTTGACATTAACTTCTCTAACACTTCCTATCTCAAGATTACCTTGCACGATACACCTGCTTATAAATGGTTCGTACCATAGTCACACAACTGAATCAAACTGTAAAATACAATTCTTCAGGAAAAATGAAAGCAAGAAAGGTGGTGGTTTCCTACCAGTGCCAGTCTGCATCAATCTGCTCAAAGTCTATGCTTGTTGAGAAATCCGGTGGTTTCCATTAAAAAAGAACATCATGTTATGTGTGCCCCATGATTGATAGATGCATCCTCTTAGATGGCATAAAAACAGAATATGAAAGCACCAATTACTACCATTGATCTCTTCCCCAATATAAGTATAGAACAAATTTGCAATAAAAGCCAGATAGAACAAATACTGCCAACATTAATACACATAATCAGTTACATTCACTCATCTTGCGTAAGATAAAAACTATAAATGTAACAACCAATGCATGTCATTTTTTTGGACTGAGGAAAAAAATATAGATGTTATACACTTATGCAAAGTAAGTATACTAAGCAAAGTTAAGAGAGGCTAAATTGCACAAAAACTACAGTAAATAGGAAGTTCTCATCTCCAACCTATCTGACTCACCAATTTGACCAAGAAGTTCAACCTTGATTCCATTGTGTTCAACCTTTTCTCCTGGTACAACAGGTTCAATCGAAATCTGAAGATGACACATAAGAACTTTTCACAAACACTACAAAGGCAGAATAAGTAACCAAGGAACACCAATAAATAATTTAAATTTACCTTGCCTATAATGTTTTCATGGCTTTGAAACAGGGGAACCATCACTGTTTGACCATCTTTTAGTTTATATGGAACCTAAAAAAATTGACAAGACACACAAGATACGTAGAATTCACCTTCTAAGGAGCGTTGAATGCGTATCTTCGAAAAACGGAGCTTTAAAAGCTCGTATCAGCATCGTAACAAAGAAAGGTCAAACCTTTCATAGTCCAAACCTTCACAAATGGCAATAGCACAATGCGTCTAGACTGAAAGCAAGCTGCTTTTACATCTTCAAACGAATCAGCGTAGAATCGGGGTGATGAAATCCCCAATTCATTTCCTTTTACAACTCTGGTTGACTCAACCAAGGCAGCTTCGATTCTCATCATCGAATCTGCAAGATACGAAGCATTAGTGAATATAATAAATAGAATTAAGTAAGGAATCGAGGTAATAATACAACGATATCACCGAATCGATTGAGAAGGGGAAAAACTGAGCCTTCACGATTCTTCATCAAGAACGTGTTGCAAATCCAATGAAATTGAGTCATTGATTGCTCGATTTCAAACGAGAAGGTTAGGAGATGAAACAGCATAGCCGGATTTCTAGGATTTGCAATCAATAGCATTGATTACGAGTTTTGCAAATGAAGAACGGCAGAGGAGAGAACGGGATTAGGTTTTCTGGAAATGGAGGCAAAGAGGATTTATGTTCTAATGTTAAGGAAAGAAAGAAATAATGGGAGGAAGGAATATTATTTATTTTTTGGTTTTTTATATCGAATAGTGACGGGAATTACTCTGGTAATTAACAATATTATAATTAATAATCATCTTTTAGCTAAGTGATTATTTTCCTCTCACTAAAATCGCCTTTTAATGACTACAATTACCTCCTCTCACTAAATTTTTGTAACTAATAATGCTTTTTCTTGTAGTGATATATTTATTATAAATAAATAAAATACAATATATTAATTATATATAAATTATATTAATTAAAGAATATTCCGGAAGTCAATTAGTTGACTAATGGGGCGCCACTTTTGGGTGTATAAGATACACTTGGATTGTGCACTTTAATTAATAAGATTACCATAACATTAATTTAAGATATTAATTGATTTTGGAAAAATAGATTTATGGTAATAAGATAATTATATTCAATATAAGATATTGGTAAAATTAATTATAATAAAAGAGATAAATCAATATAATTGAATTTCCTTATTTTATTGGGAAAATGTTTTTTTCTCCTCCACACCATATGGGGCGCCACTTTGCCTATATAAAGGAAGTGGGTGTCAAGCACTTTTGTACATCACAATTGCAAGAGCTCATAGTTCTTGTGTAAAATAGAGAGCAATCCATAGTGAGTTTGTGAGAGAGGAAAAATGCCGGTCTAGCAACCGGAGTTTTCCAATTGCAATCCAAAGAGGATTCCGGCGAGGAGTTCGTGTGGATTAGCGATAGAGGCCGGACACGTGGACGGATTTCACACTGTACTACTCTCCGTTGACGGTCAAAGCGACGATCTTATAGATCATCTAAGGTATAACCGTCAAACTACTTAACGTGTTTATTGCATTAAACGAAGAACGATCTAGTAAAAGGAAAAGCATATTAAATTGCGTTGTATTTGATCCTTGGATGCAAGATTTAAATTACGAAACGTTTAAAACCAAAAATAAGACAAAATAGGGTTCGATTGGGGGGCTCGGCCGACTGGCGGCGGCCCCCCTCCTCTGCGGCGGCGGCGGCGGGGCTGTCTTCTCCAACGGGGAGATCGACCCTTTTCGATTTGTGATATTTATTGTGCATAGATATCTCGTTTGTTTAGTTGTGTCATATGGCCAACCAATGGTTCAAATAGTTTGGGCCATTGGGAAACTATATGGCATATTAGCCTTTCCAAATTTTGATTTGGAATAGGCATATGCCCTTTTCAAATATTTGATTTGTAAAAGGCCTAGGCCTAGGTCACTTCCAAAATTTTGATTTTGGAAAGTGGCCAGGCCTAAACCAAAATTATTTTACCTTTCCAAATATTTGATTTGGAATAGGCCTAGGCCCTTTTCAAATATTTGATTTGTAAAAAACCTAGGCCTAGGCCACTTCCAAAATTTTGATTTTGGAAAGTGGCCAAGCCTAAGCCAAATTTGGTTTATGCCTTTTGGTTTAGAAAACCAAATGCATCCATTTTGATTAAAAACCAAAAGGAAATGAAACAAATAGAAGACTTTATAATTTTAATTTTATTTTGAATAGTTCAAATTTAATTGAAATTAAAATTGATTTAAAAGTAAATGTTAATTTTAATTTTCGATTAAGTCATATAATTAATTAAAAGTTATTTAATTATTTGATGTGATAAAATAAAGACGCATAAGTAGTTAAAATTAGAATTTAATCTTTTTCATAAGATAAAATTGTATGGATTAGATGTGTAGATATAATGTGATTATATGGACCCCGATTGATCATGGACTCGACCAATAGGATATATGAGAATTTTTTCTTTATGCTGGTTTTTGAAAAATTGTCCTAGGCCGTTATGAAGAACGTGACCTAGTTTACCTTTTGCATTCATCCCATTCCGTTACTACCCCTCGTGTGCGGCGGGTGTAATTATTTATTAGATAGATTATTAATTTATTATGTAACAAGAATGGAATAAGAAGATGAAGACCGAAGAGAGATAAAGAACTCATTGGCGTACAACAATAAAGATCCTATTGGAGGTTGCAGACACCCTTAGTTTGTGACCCGCGGTTTCGTCAGTTTGTATTCGAAACCGCACCTAGGAAAAGTCCATGATCATACCGGTTATTTTGTACGCGGAATGTTGTGTATGTTTTACTTTATATGATATCGTAGTAATATGCACATAGTAGATGAGACCATAATTAAACAAAAATTAATTAAGTGAATTAATTTAAAATTATTCCCACACCAAAAATCGAGCCAAAATTGTCTCCCAATATTATAATGACGGTGAAGAGCCCTTGTTCGGATCCAACTGATCGGCCCTCGTCGGGAATTGTCCTACCACGGGTATATCGTTATTATTGAGATATGATCGTTACGAGATCTCATGAATATTGGGTTACGACTCGACTAGAATCTTACGGTAATTGGCCCTCGTCAGGACTGTCTGATTTTAGAGACAAGGGGTTGACTATCACATAGAGATGTGAAATGTCAAGGAGTTGACTAGTCAGCCACTGGGAGTCGAATACGATGCGACTGGTAGGATTACCTACCTGTCGAAATTATCTCGGTTGATCGGCCCTCATCGGGAATCGAGGTAACTAGATGGGATCCCAGCCACTAAAGAATTAATTAAATTCTTGAAAGCCAATTGGGAATAGTTGGCTAGTGGGAGTAAGACCTTATAAAATTTTAAGTGTAAATTTAGGGTTTTTTATACATGAGCTTTTACTTATTCTATCTTTATTTATTGTTGTAGAAAATGTCAAACAAATTGAACCTTCGTTTTATCATAAAAAACAAGCTTGAAGGAACTAATTTTCTCGATTGGGAAAGAAACCTCAAAATCGTTTTGAGGCACGAGAAGATTGGCTAGGTCTTGGACGAGGCCCTACCGGAAAAGCCTGTTGAGGGTCCGGCTGCAGATGCTGTCGAGAAGTATTACAAGCATCATTCGGCGTGAAGATCGATGCTACATGTATCATGCTTGCTTCTATGACACACCGAATCGCAGAAGCTTGCATGAGTCTATGGACGCCTACTCAATCATGGTTCACCTAAAGGAACTCTCTCTCGCTTCTCGGTCTACGTGACCGAGAGGTATGAGGTCTCAAGGCCCTATTTGGTTGTAAGATGGCATCCGGGATTCTTTGTGGGGTCACACGTGCTTAAAATGATCGGGTACATAGAGAGGCTTGGGAAAAAGTGGGCCACAAGTTGGAGCGAGAGTTGAGTATTGACTTGATTCTCGCAATCTCTACCGATTCATTCTCGCATTCGTGATGAACTATCACATGAACAAGATAGATTGCTCCCTTGCGGAGTTATTGAACATGTTGAAAGCGCAGAGGGCTTTGTAGAGGGAAGGAAAGCAAGTGTTGCTGATCACTTCAAGCAAGGGCAAGGCCAAAGCCCAGAAGAAGTCCAAGAAGGCGAAGGTCTGCACCTAAGCCAACGCCTAAGATAGCGAAAGACAAATCCAAGAATGCTTGCTTCCATTGCGGTGAGACCGGACATTGGAGGAGCGCAAAGGCTTCTTGAGTACCAAGAAGAAGCATTCGATGCTTCAACTTCGTGTATATTTATGATTGAGATCAATATTACTTCTTCGAAGTCTAACCACTAGGTATTAGATACTGGTTGTGGATCTCATATTTGTACGAATATGCAGGCACTAAGAAGAACTAGAGAGCTAAGGAAAGGAGAGGTGGACCTACGCGTTGGGAATGGAGCAAGTGTTGCTGCACTAGCCGTAGGAGTTTATTTTCTTTCATTGCCCAGTGGGCTAGTACTAGAACTTAATAACTGTTATTTTGTTCCTGCTCTTATGAAGAGCATTATTTCTATTTCCGCATTAGATGTTGATGGTTTTTCATTTACGGTTGAGAATAAATGTTGTTCTTTTTCACGTGATGAAATCTTTTATGGTACTGGCATACTTAGCAATGGTCTCTACATATTAGATATGAATGTTGACGTACTTAATATAAATAACAAGAAAGCCAAGACAAATGACTTGAATGAATCCAACCTATGGCATTGTAGACTTGGCCATATAAATAAGAATCGCATCTCCAAACTCCATAAAGATGGAATGTTGGATCAATTCAATTACGAATCATTTGATACATGCGAAGCTTGTTTACTTGGAAAGATGACAAAGTCACCTTTTGGTGGCAAAGGGATAAGATCCAATGAATTACTTGAGCTCATACATACTGATGTGTGTGGCCCAATGTCAATTCAAGCCAAAGGAGGATACTCTTATTTTATCACTTTCACTTTGATGACCATTCTCGCTATGGTTATATATACTTAATGAAGTATAAGTCCAAGAAGCCCGAAAAGTTCAAGGAATTCGAAGTGAAGTGGAGAAACAACTAGGTAGAGAAATCAAAACACTTCGATCCGATCGAGGTGGAGAATACCTAGATGGAGAGTTTCAAGACTATTTGAAGGAGAATGGGATTTTACCTGAATGGACCCCCCCCCCACGGGGACGCCACAGATGAATGGCGTGTCTGAAAGGAGGAACCGCACCTTGTTAGACATGGTGCGATCCATGATGAGCTACGTAGTTCTCCCAAAATCATTTTGAAGGTATGCTCTAGAAACCACATCCTATACACTGAACCGAGTTCCATAAAAAACGGTTGAATCCACACCATACCAAGTATGGCACAAGAGGAAACCGAGTCTAGCATATCTTAAACCTTAGGGTTGTCCGACTTACGTGAAGCGGATGATGCCTAACAAATTAGAAGCTAGATCTGACAAATGTCTGTTTGTGGGTTATCCTAGAGAAACTAGAGGATACCAATTTTACCATCCTGAGGAACAAAAGGTGTTTGTTGCCAGAACTGGCCACTTTCTACAGAAAGAGTTTATTCTGGATAGGGTCAGTGGGAGTAAGATTGATCTTGAAGAAATTCGAGAACCACTTACAGACAACAATCAGTTGATGGAAGTAGAGGACTCGTCACACACAGATGTGACACCAGTCTCTACCATGGACACACTGGCACCTCGAAGATCCACCAGGGAACGCCGTGAACCTGAAAGGTACATAGGCGTGTATCTCATGGAAGATGAGGACCCTAGAACTTATGAGGCAGTGCTATTAAGGCATGACAAAGAGAAATGGCTGGAAGCCATGAATTCTGAAATGGAATCAATGAAAGACAACAAGTTTGGAACTTAGTTGATCCACCTGAGGGAATAGTTCCCATAGGGTGTAAATGGGTCTTTAAGAGAAAGACCGACATGGACGGTAACGTGACTACCTACAAGGCTAGGTTAGTGGCAAAAGGATATAAGCAAAGACAAGGAGTTGACTATGACGAAACCTTTTCGCCAGGTGCCATGTTAAAATCCATTAGAATTTTGCTCGTTATTGCAACATATCATGATTACGAAATCTGGTAGATGGATGTGAAAACAGCTTTCCTTAATGGGAACCTGTCTGAGTAGGTGTATATGACACAGCCTGAGGGTTTCACAACCAATGACGCCAGGATGATGTGTAAACTGCAAAGATCCATCTATGGATTAAAGCAAGCTTCTCGGAGTTGGAATCTTCACTTTGATGAGATAATCAAACAGTTTGATTTCATCAAGAATGAAGATGAGCCCTGTGTTTACAAGAAGGTTAGTGGGAGTGCAATTGTGTTCTTAGTGGTTTATGTAGACGACATATTGCTCATAGGGAATGATATGCCAATGTTACAATCAGTCAAAGCTTGGTTATCTAAGAACTTCTCAATGAAGGACTTGGGTGAGGCAGCCTATATTCTAGGAATAAAGATCTATAGAGATAGATCTAAAAGGTTGCTTGGTCTATCGCAATCCACCTATATAGACAAGATGCTGAAGAGATTCAGTATGGAGCAGTCCAAGAAAGGATTGCTGCCCATGTCACATAGGGTCTACCTGTCGAAAGGAATGAGTCCTAAGACAGAGGCGGAAAGGGCACAAATGAGTAAGATCCCTTATGCTTCGGCAATCGGGTCTATCATGTATGCCATGTTATGCACAAGACCAGATGTCTCGTACCCTCTTAGTATGACTAGTAGGTACCAGTCCAATCCAAGTGATGGTCACTGGATTGCTGTCAAGAATATCCTTAAGTACATGAGACGTACTAAGGATATGTTCCTAGTTTTCGAGAATGATGATTTAGTATTAAGAGGTTACATGCACGCCGATTTCCAAAGCGACAAGGATGACTTTAAGTCACAACTGGATTTGTTTTCACTCTTAACGGCGGAGTAGTGAGCTGGAAGAGTTTCAAGCAGGAGACTACTGCAGACTCTACAACGGAAGCCGAATACATAGCAGCCTCGGAGGCGGCAAAGGAAGCAGTTTGGATGAAGAAGTTCAATATTGAACTTGGTGTGGTTCCCTCCACTGAAGGTCCAGTGCCTTTGTACTGTGATAAAAATAGAACGATATCTCAATCAAAGGAACCAAGGTCTCATCAGAAGTCCAAACATGTGCTACGGTGCTATCACTTGATTAGAGAGATAGTAGATAGAGGAGATGTAAAGATAGAGAAAGTCCACACGGATGATAACATAGTTGATCTGTTAACCAAAGCATTGCCTCAAGCAAAGCATGAGAAACATGTTCACTTGCACGGGCTTAGGCATATGGGTGATTGGCTTTAGGCCAAGTGGGAGATTGTTGGAAAGGTGTCCTAAAACCAATCGGGTTGGACCGGATCCGACCGGGTCGGGTCATTTACAGTCTATTTAGTTCATGTAATAACTTTATTATGATTAATAAAAGCACTTATGTTATTATATATTGTTTAATCTTCATATTATTTGTTGTATATATATATATATATAGTAACATCCCTAGTATCAAACTGTGATAGAGAAACCATGATAGTGATTATGGTTGATGAGATCTCTAATCACTATAACAAGTTTGATACTTAAATGTCTCTAGTCTTATGTATTGTCAAATGTGACATTGATAGTATAATCAGACTAGCACGTATTGGATGTCTTCTATCTTTTAGAAGATAGGGATAGATCTTGTCTATCGAAGTGTAGAGACACTTGGACTGTACGTGGACGTGTATTAGATAATGCGTACGTTAGACTGACCCACTTACATTAAGTGTCACACTATGTGGCGGTTGTGTAATTATCCTTGCCAATGGCTAGGGAAACTTCGTTACTCGTCCGGCTGGGGAGTACAACACAACCTTGGTATGTGAGTTCTACTTTGTTTTATCAGAGAATGGCCATGTTGATCACACCACTACTATCACCGTCCGTGGAGTGACAGTTGATTTTACTCTGGCCGCTATTAATAATTTCTACAGTCTTCCCAATCCTGCTGAGGATTATGATGTTACCTGGGACCTTGAGGATGGGATCAACTACTATGGTGCTCTTTCCGATGCTTTCCAATTCCTGCTACGTAACGAGTGGATATCTGGCTATTATAATGGTGTTGTTGGTGGTTGCTCTCGGTGGAGCTGTGTATGAAGGTGGAGGTGCCGTACAATTGACAGAATGAGTTGGTGAATTAGGCTTAGCCTTATCTTTTATATCATTAGAAATTCGTCCTCTTAATGATGTTACAATAAGCCCTATTTATAGGACGTGAGTAGACAACACTGGGTGTAATTACAATCAAGGACTTGGTACAAACGGATACGTGGCGTGGGCCCGATCCGGAAGGGAGGCTTATCAATATCCTGCCTGGGCTCGCATCCTATGTTTCGGGGTGTCCCCTAAGGGCACGGATCCCCCCTCTATAGGAGCGGACGATCGATTCCCAGAATCCGCCGGCGGGATGGTGGGCCGGGTGACGGATCGGGGCCGGAAGACGGGTTCGCCCTATCACATAGTATTGAAAATGTATTTTTTTATTGGAGATTTAAATACTTTGTTGGTAACGAGTTTTTAGTAATGGAAATGTATTTTTTTTATTGGGGATGTAAATACTTTATTGATAAAAGAGGAGAAAAATAAAAATAAATGATGCATTGAAAATGTAAAAAAAAAAACAAATAAATAAAAACAAAACAAATTCTGAAGTATGACAGGTGAAAAAGGAGGGAGTACCATGAAGAAGTAAAAATGTTATATGCTAAACCACAAGAGCACAAGCGTATATCAATCATACCATTTTTTTCGTCAAAATCGGATTATATATCAAATTACGAAAATCACAAACTTTACCGCTCTACAAAATTATACAAAAAAATCACTACAGTGCAAAAACTAGTTTTTCCAAGCTAGACGTAACTCGATCTCTTGCTTTCCTAATACTCGATCATAACATTTTTTTAATATTTCAAAACAAATATTATTTATGAAATACAGGTAGTATTACTAATTAAAAACAACACATTGTTTCTTTAATCAATAATTTGATTTAATTAAATGCATGAAGGCGTTAAAAAAGTTCAATAGACTACTATACTATCCTAGGAGTAAGAGTCATGAGCGTTTTTCGAAGAAAAGAGAAGATGAATGGATTTACATGAATCATCTTGGTTTAGTACATCCTCTAAAAATCAACTAATAGAGCCGATAAAGCATTAACCCAATAGGAATCATTGAGGTTGTTAACTCGGAAGTTCTGATTCATGTCCCAATAGAGATAAAAGTATGAGCGTGTGTTTTTTTCGTACTATAAAATATATAAAAAATCAACTAATAGTGCAATAGTGTGAATTCATTTATATTGTTACGATAGATAGTTGATAGTGCAAGAGTGTGAATACATTTAGTGTGTATATATTGTTACCATAGATAGGTGATAAGCATTCATTGTGATTAATTGATACTCGATCATAGGTGTATATATTGTATCTCTTGTAAACAGAATACTATCCATCATTTTCCCCAACTCATTCCTTAAACTTATCATCAACTAGAAGAAAAAGCTGAAGAAAAAAAAAAAAAAAAAAAAAAAAAAAAAAAACCCTGAGTCATCATACATATATTTCATGTTTTATGAGATCTGTACGGAAACTAAAGATGATGACGAGATGTTCAAATACCCGATTGCAACCATTTCTTCTGCAAACAATGCATCAACAATCACATAGAGGCAAAACTCCATGAAAATGTCTGCAATATCAAGTGTCCGGCTGCTGATTGCGGCCTTTTCTCGACTTCCATTCTTGCAATGCATTTGTGTCCCAAGATGTTCTATCCAAATGGGATCGAGCCTTTGTGAATTTTCAATTCTTGATTCACAGAAAGTGTATTGTCCATTTAAAGATTGCTCGGCCGTGATTCTTAAAGACGACATTGATGAAGTGGTCAAGGAATCGGTATGTCCAGATTGTTGGAGGCTTTTTTGTGCGGAGTGTGAAGCGCCGTGGCATTCGGAAATGGATTGTGAAGAATTTCAAGCATCGTGGGAAGGTGAAAATGAAAGAGATTTCATAGTGAGTGAACTTGCTAAGAAAATGGGATGGAGTAGGTGTCCTCGCTGCAGATTCTATGTTGAGAAGATAGATGGTTGTATACACATTACTTGCCGGTTAGTTTTGTCTACTCCTGTATTCTTTGCACAATTAAGTGTCAATTTCGCAACCTGTAGTTTTACCAACACACTTTTATATTATTTATCTTTAAGGGACCATAAAGATCAATAGAACCACATCAATGAATAGTACTTCCTCTTTTTTTTTTATCAGTCACTTTTAGTGTGAGCACACAGACTAAGAAATGATTAATGTGTCTGGAATAGAGTATGAAATGACTAGAGTGTCATTCTTTAATCTTTTGAAACCATTAAATACACTATATTGATACTATTGGAGTTTCAAAATAACCTTTGGTGTTTTTGATGCATTTTAAATGTATATTTTATTATTTCAAGTCTAAGACTTTGTTTAAATCTTGTAATTAATATGAGGGCACAAGTGGAAAAAAAACAATAAACGATGTATTGGTAATCTAAAACGACAGATATAAGTGAAAAGTACAAATTTTCAAAAATGACACTTAAAAACCGGAGGGAGTACAAAAGTATGTTGTGCATTTTGTTGTGCTAGATTCGTTTTGCTCTATCACTACTCAACTAAAAATCTACTCAAATTACACAATAAATTAAAGAGAAATATTTGTGTCAGAACAAAATATACACAATAAATATCACAACAAACTTTTAAGCTATTGATTTTTTGGAGACCCACATGATTCAATAGGTTTCACATCATGGTTAATGTTTTGTGTACAATGTTGTGGTCATTTTGATGTAGTATTATAACTACTCATTTTAAAACAAAGGAGAATAATATGTCCATAACAAAAAAGATACACAACACGTGTTATGTAATTCATTATGATAGAACATTCATCTTTTTTTAACAATAAACATTTTTTTTACTTAGCCTTCAAAGGGCAAACATCTCAAAAAAAACTTTACAAGAGGTATGATCCAAAGGAACATAAAGCAAAAGCTCCTATAGTAATTATGCTACTCGATGCACCAAGCTAGCCGGATGTTCTTGACACACTCCACAATTTTAGATAAAAAGACATATGCTGGTGGCCGCTCCTTCTCCTGTTTGTGTGTGATCATGTTTCGCCACAACCATATCCCGTAGACTGTTTCTGCCCAAACATACTTCCACTTCTTATCGGCACCTTGGCTTAAGTTCAGGTTCAGCCATTCCTCTTCAGAAGGTGCCCCAAAGAATTGGCTTCTAGAACATTCATCTTTCAATTGGTCATACAACATGATAAATGATGTAAATGTGTATGTGTCTTTGTATTGTGTCTAGTTTTTTTTTTGGGGGGAGATGACATTATTCAAAATCAAAATAAACAATTAGCTAATCGAGGTCAATTGTAATAATTAGAAATAAAGTAGTATACATACTATCTTCATAAATGGCTCTTGCTCCTTTTTGTATAAACTCAGATCTTGTAAAAATTTAGCAGAAAAATGATACGAGAAAAGCCGTTCTGTTATAACGAATATCACAGCGGTCATATAAACTATTGATAATGATCAATCAACATTATTATATAAATTCAACATGTGGATCGGAAAAACCCGATGAAAAGGATCGAAGTTTCGTGGAACGACTTCATTCCTGCATGAATTAGTAGTGTTTAGGTTTCTTGTTTTCTTTTTCTTTGTTTTGTACTTTGTTGTTTCAGAGCACAAAGAGAAGTATACATACTAAACAACAACAATTATGCATAAGAGCCGTTTAAAGTTTGGCACATTATTCCTCAAAAAAATAATAATTAATACACATTGAAATAAAATTTGAATCTGAAAGCAGGAGGTGAATTATTGTTTCGAGAAATAAAATCTATATGGGAAACAATAGCAAGATGCCTTTTCATATTTACAACATTATACTACTCCTTACGAAAATATAAATCAGTTTAGTTTTTAATTTATCTCATAATATAAATCCATCTACAATTCTAATGGAACACTTATTATATTTTTCTTTTCTTACCCTAATTAATTTATTGTATATTAATCTATTTTACAACTATTACATTAATTAGAATAAAAGGGTATTCTAGACCATTAAAATTATTGACGCTTGACCAATTTTTTTAATCTATGTTAAAAGATGTAAACGGGTTTACATTTGGGAGAAGGTAGTATAAAACAAAATTTGAGTTTGGAAAAACAGAGGTAAGAGAGAAGTTTTATTTTTTATTTTTTTAAAGGTAAAAACCTAAGTTTTAAGAAGTAAATTATATTATATATACTATATACTAAGCTAAAAGAATTATGCATGGAACGGTTACCCTCTAATGGTATAATTTGTAGGCTGGGTATCGCTTAGGTTAATGTTCTATAAATTTTTATGGAAAATTAGGGATAAAGACACAATCTGAAATATTTTTAAGAATACGACAAATTTCACATATTTTTATAGGGAGAAGACAATCGCATAATTTTTATAAAGCGAGAAGAATGAAATGAATCAGAAAATCGGTGAATCTCCCGGTGAATCCCGAAATCATTGAATTTAAAGCGGTGAATTTCGATAGTGAATCCCGAAAATTAGTGAATTTCGGCGATGAATTTTGAAAATTAGTGAATTTCGGATGATGAATTTCGTCAAATAATTTAAGCAGTGAATTTGACACAAGTGAATTTCGACAATTGAATAAATAGTTTTGTCCTTTATGCAAAAGTTTCAAAAACCGCCCTTCTACTCGATTGATGAAATATTTATGTCAGCCTACTCATTCCCAAATTTTTATTATGTTGAGTTATGTTTGTATGTTTTGGTATACCAATGGGCAGATGCGGATTCGAATTTTGCTACGCCTGTGGAGGCAATTGGAACGATACGCATGCTTGTGATGTGCAAGGATAATTGCAGTTCTATCTAATAGCATATTGATTATTGTATCAATGACTTCTTAAGTTTTTTTTATTTCTTTTTTTATTTTTTATGATTAAATAAATAATGTAATTTGAATTTGTGATATCTTAAATCTTAAAAAAGATGTTATTGCATGTTAGGGGACCATTGTCGATCTCTGGGGATGAGATATATTGCATGTTTAACCCTCAAGACTACTTTAGCATTGCATACATCACTTTATTGTATTTCATTTTTGTTCTCCTGAATCTATTCAAGTCGAACATCAAGATTATTATATTAATCCATGATACTGTGCCATACATGCGTCAACTAATAAGATTGTTTAAAATTGAGTAAACATGTAAATACAATAAATAAAATAGAGGACCCATCTATTTATGTAAAATCCTACTGGTCCTGGATCGCCGAATCATACTTATGTCAAGACCAGGATACAATTTGCTCAGGTCGAAATAATCTATATCCAAACAGAGCCGAAGGATCTCGGGTTCCTAACCGTAACAAAAATCATTAGGATAACGTATATGACCATCTATCGACACTAAAAAGGAGTCCTTATGGAAGCTCTTTAAGCGGTTATTTCATACAAAAACACTTCGGCATTATAGCACGGGATCTGATGACTAGACGATCATGCAGCTATGTCCCATTGCAGATCCTGATGCAGCTAACCGAAATCGATAGTGATAGGCACCAACTTAAACACTCCGAAGAAACTTTTCATATACTATAACATCCATAGAACGCTCCAATGGACTCCTAGGAAGCCATCCTGAAGGTGCACATAGAAGACACCCCACCCTTCACTAGGTCTGCCTTAAACAATAGTCTCACAACAGCTTGAGAAATGGGTATGTGAAAAAGCATATCTATTGAAGGTTATGTCGATGAAAACACAGGGCCATGCACCAGAGCACCTTCGAGCCTTTAATGTATATATGCAACCAAAGATGATTTCTTTCGGGGAAGATCCTTCAATTCTAAAATCGATATAAGATCGTGGAGTTATCAAGTAGTGTTTTGTGATTTGACCGGACCTAAAACCTCGAGAAAATCCTCGATTTGGACCGTTCGGCTTAGGTTAGGTTGGTTTTTACATAGTATTAGTCGACTTGGTTTAAAAAAGTAGTAAAACAATCAAGCGGTATTCTTGAGCACAAGAACCAATTCTCGAAAGAGATGATGAATGCTAGGTTGATTAGTTCAAGTTACCTCGGAACTTGTGGGGGGGAGCTATACTCTCAGCGAATTCCATTCTTAATAAAATCCCTTCTAAGAAGAAGGATGAATCCCTGTATGAGTTGTGGAAAGGTCACAAGTCTAACTACAAAATCATGAAAGTGTGGGGGTGTTTCGCTAAGGTTGAAATACCTAAACCAAAGCAAGTGAAGACATGACCTAAAACCATTGATTGTATATTCATTGGATATGCTCTCAATAGTAGTGTCTATCGGTTTTGGTACATAAATCGGATGTCCCATATGTACATGGAAATGTCATCATCGAGTCTATGAATGCTATGTTCTTTGAGGATATCTTTCCCTATAAGGAGAAAGAGAAACAAGAATCAAGCATGAGCAAACGGACTTATGAGTCTGAAGAAGAGGGTGATCCTCAAGAACTTGAAGAGTCTCGTCGTAGTAAGAAGGCTAGGACTTCCAAGTCTTTTGGTCTTGATTTTCTAACCTATATGGTAGAAAATGAACCCAGGACATATGTTGAGGCAATGTCTGCTCAGAAGCTTCTTTCTAGAAAGAAGCTATAAATAGTGAACTAGAATCCATCAAGCAAAACAACACGTGGGAGTTGGTTGATCTTCCGCTTGGAATTAAACCACTCGGGTGCATGTGGATCTTCAAGAAGAAGTTAAAAGTTGATGGTTCTATTGATAAGTACAAGGCTAGGTTGGTGGCCCAAGGTTCGGCATGAAAGAAGGTCTTGACTTCTTTGATACCTACTCACCAGTTATGAGAATCACTTCTATAAGGGTTCTCATTGCTATAGCTGCGGTCAATAACCTGAAAAATCCATCAAATTGATGTGAAGACTGCTTTCTTGAACGGTCAGATTGAAGAAGACATTTATATGAAACAACCCGAGGGGTTTGTTGTTCCAAGGCAATAGTGTAAGGTGTGTAGACTCGTTAAGTCTTTGTATGGGCTTAAACAAGCGCCAAAGGTGTGGCATATCAGGTTTGACAATGTTATGTTGTCAAATAGATTTAAGATTAACGAGTGTGATAAATGTGTCTACATTAAGAACACACCAAATGCCTTTATGATAGTATGTCTATATGTGGATGGCATGCTGATAATGGAAAGTACTCATGATATCATCATGAATACTAAGAAAATGTTCATAAGGAACTTCGATATGAAGGACCTCAGGAGTGGCGATGTGATATCAAGGATTAATATCTACAGAGTACCGATGGACTTGTGTTGTCACAAACTTATTATATTGAGTCTGTCTTGAAATGATTCAATGACTTTGATGAAAGTCCAGTTAGCACTCCATTTGACCTGAGTATGTACTTAGCCCAGAATATAGGTGAACCAGTGGATCAATTGAGATATTCTCAAATGATTGGGAGTTTGATGTACATAACCAAGCTGCATACCGACTGCACTTTGCGTGTGCAGTGAATAAACTGAGTAGGTTCACGAGTAATCCTGATCATAGTCATTGGAAAGCCTTAAATAGGTTGTTGAGGTACATGAAGTACACTATGAGTCTGGGATTACGATATGCAAGATATCCAAAGACTATTAGAAGGATCTTTGTGATGCCAACTGGATATCGATACTTGAAAGATCCGAAGTCCACCATACTTACTAAAAATTGGTGGTCTTTGAGTGTCCTAAGACTAGAAATAAATGTGCATACCTCATTCCAATATGGAAGTTGAGTTTATAGCATTAGATAAGGCTGGAGAAGAAGATGAATGGCTTAGGAATTTCCTTGAGGATACTCCATGTTGGCCTAAGCCAGTGGCTGCTATCATCATACACTACGATAGTCAGTCGGCTACAGGAAGGGCACAGAGTAGTATGTATAATGGTAAGTCTCGACACATATGCCATAGACATAATACCATTAAACTCTAATGGTGTGATTTCCATCGATTATATAAGACCGAAGGAGAATCTTGCGGATCCTCTTACAAAAGGTTTAGCTAGAGATCAAATGTCAATCTTGACAAATGGAATGGGACTGAAGCCTATGAAGTATGTTTCCATATAATGGAAACCCAACCATGTTCATTGGAGATACCAAGATCATGGTTCAAAAGGGACAACTAAGTTATAAGGAACAATCAAGCATTAATTTACCCATTCTGTTAGAATAAAAGTGATATCTACAGAGGGTGTGAGGTTAAGAATAGCTTTTAATGATTCCTAAATCTTGATTTCAAGTGTGTTATGGCAGAATACTCTTGATAGGAGGTCAAGTGCGAAATGGGGCCGCTTCTGTGAGAATTTTCAGGCTTGAATTCTCTAAAGCACTTTCTGAAACCAAGTGTTGTCCAAGGCCGAGATGGACACAACCATGAGAACCAAACGGTGCTAGGGGAAATATTGTGTGAGTTCCATTGTCTTGATTTACACTAAAGTATTAACAGTTCAATACCTAGTTCATGGATTAGCCTAGTAAATCCGATAGTATTTCACTAAGGCAGGTTCAAGGCCATAAACTACCTCTCCTAATGCAATATTTTTCAGTCTGACTTATCTTCAGAAAATGTATTTGCATTTACATTAATTTTCATTCATGTAGGGGATTGTTGGAGATATAAGCAAACTCCCATAAAATTGGGGTCTTAGAATGTGTTGAAACAATCAAATTTAGCGTGAATTTTGGATACACTCCGGTGTGATTCACTGGGAGCTTACTACATCTAAAAATACTACTCACCGAGTAGATGATGTTTG